>OU898283.1:31688593-31773593 GCA_918026665.1 Diabrotica balteata
CCACCCAAAAACTTACATATATTCTAAGATATTTAACTTCAGGACTAAAAAATAGAACTTTAAGTTCTTGTTAATTCTTTAACTCTAACAAGTCTATAACTAAAATAAAACTTATAATTAACAAAATTGTCTATTAATCAGTAGGAATAAACAATAGTCAAACAAAAAATATTGAATTTAAAAAACCATGGATAAACGAACAAAACTACTCAAAAAAACATAAAACTAACGCAATCGCAATATACAAGATGAGGTGTAAACAATTATTATAATGGCTCTTAGCTCGGTTCAAATTGATACCGCATTGGCGCTGCGATCTTAATCCGAATAGTCAATAGATTATCATTATACAAGAAAGTAATAAAGATGTACAACAGTCATTATTAAATATTATTACAATGCCTAGTGATCTAGATTGTGATTAATTAATCTTAGAACACCGATATATAATAGGCTGGAAGCCACCGTTGCTCAGCTCGGAAAAATGGAAAAATCATTGAAATAAATTAAACATATCGGGTATTGATAAAGTTATTACATGAGAGATGTCTTATTTATTGATTTCTTTAAATGAAGTCCTTTTCTTAACATATTAACTGTGTTGAAAAAAATAGAAAATACGAAAAATATGCTATTAAGCTTAAAGTATACAATAAAATTTGCTGTCTAGTAAATTCACTTTGGTTAAACATGTTTAAGCTTGAGACTGTACAAGAATATTAAGTAACATTAAACCTTAAACATTAAATAATAAATAATAATAAAAAATAATGAAAAATGCACTGTTTCAATATGAGATTTTAAGCATTGATCTTAATTAGGTAACTATATTTAGTCCCCTATTAAGAAAGAATTTTACTCACATTGTCTCCAATTAAACTGTAAAATGAATCGACTGTATGTTGACTTGGCCAGTAGTTAACTTTCTTATGATGGAGGCTGGTTTAGCGAAGACTGCGGGTTTTAATTGTAAAAGAACTTGGCTTGTACATCAGTCAAATCTTGAACCCTATAATACAGTAACAGTGATATGCGGATCGATGGGGAAACGAAAGAATAAAGTACAAGTTTGAAAGGTGAAAGTAAGAAAAATAAAGACGACATATTAAGAAATAAATGCATTTCAATTTCTTCTGGTTCCTATCCGTTTCGGATGTTGGAAATGATATTGGCAATCTTAACCTTGCTCGCTGCGGCTCGAAACAGCTCCGTTGAGGTTTTCTTAAACCATGTTCTTAAATTCCGCAGCCATGATATTCTCCTTTCAACTTACCAAATAAATTTTTTGTAATTTAACCAACAGAGGAGACAAAAATTGTAGCTTCTTCTGCAATTGGCAAAAACGGATCTTCACAACTCAATTTCTAACAGAAAATGAAAAGGATAGCTACGATATAGAAAACTGGAGACTTGGGAGATACAAAAAACGGTTAGAGGCATTTGAAATGTGATGCTACCGACGTATATTAAGGGTCTCATATATACACCACACAACTAACATAATTATTCTACAGATGCAGAACAGAAAATTGGCTTACTTGGGCCACGTTATGCGTAATACTAAATACCACCTTCTACAGTGGATTATACGACGCAAGATTGAGACCAAGAGAGGTTTTAGACGCAGACGTGTATCGTGGCTAGCTTAACATAGAAAATGGACTGGTATAACATCAAATGATTTAATTAGAGCTGCTGTGAATAAAATAAGATGGGTCAATGTGGTTGCAAACATCACAACAAGAGAGGCACCTTTAAAAAAAAGGTTTTAATATATACTCCCAGATTTATAAGCCCTTGTAACGATTATTTTGCCTACGATATTGGGATTTCTATAGGAGGTTGAATATTGGGGACAGAAATTACTGGGGGTAAGCAAAACAAACCGGGATGTTTTCGAACGGCTACTCAGGGTTTTTTTTTTGAAAAGCTGGGTCGTAGATAAGTAAATAGAACAAGGGGACTCGAATGGGGTAACTACAAAAATAAAAAAAGTGTACTTATATTAATCTCTTGGATAAAACAACTCAAGAAGGGTCTTAAGCTATTTAAATTAGGACGCCGCTTACACGAATTTTCTGCTAGATGGAAAGATAGGCTTTTCTTTTCTAAAAAAATACAGTAAGACGTAAGAAACTTTTTAAAAGAATATAATAACTTGGTTTAGGGATGAAATTAAATATTTATTGTTTTTTACCACAAACAGTTACAAATATAAATAATAATAATAAAATACAAAATAACAAAAACAAACTTACAATGTTGCTATCGGTTTACAAACTCTAGACGTTGGGGACATTATAAGGAACTTAAATTATTATTGGCGACATTTTGTAGCTTATAAAAAATATTACAAATGAAAAATATCTTTTTAAATCGAACTATGCATAGAGGTTAACCTTTTTAAGAACAAAACAAAATCTCAATTTCTGATTAGGTATGTACCAATTGTCAAGTCAATAGTGCTAACTGTCATATGTCAATACTAAATTTTAAAACTTTGAGAATAATTAATATGACAGCTAGCCACTCTCTGACATTTATTATTTCACTTATTACAATTCCTTAACTTGTCATGAAAGCAATTATTGATGGAAAATATCTATTTTTACTTTAAAAGTTTAACAAAAAAAAATACCTGAATTTCGCTAAATGTTATTTTTTTCCTTTAAAATTTCTGGGGTTGGAGCTGAACTCAACTTCACTGATTCACAAATTGTGTGGAATGACCTGGGACAAACAAAATGAGGGTGGGAGCTGGGCACTGGGACGCAATCTTCAAAACCTGTTTTTTTTTTAAACTCAAGCGCAATGGAACCATATGGGTATCTTTTATAGTTGATTGAAACGCCGTTATTCAAATATCTTAGGTTAGAGACGGTACGAAACAAAATAGTGATTACTCTTGCAAAAATTGATACATTACATTCGAGTATAATTCACTATTTTTTTATAAACGAATTTGTCGGTTACTTCAGATTACCCACCCCGCGTCTCGTCTCTTTAAAATCTTAAACCCAACTTCATTAACTTCACTTAAACTCCACACTGCTACTATACGGCACATTTTTTCATGACATAAGACGAAAAACGAAAAATTCGGACCGACACCGAAACCAACTGCCTTTGACAGCGGTCTCACTGAGAATGATGTAATTCTCTTCACCGCAATACCTTCTCAGCGATCTAAGTGGATGTTTATTTGACACGCAATATGAAGCGGATACGAGCAAAGAAACGCCAAAGAAATACGCATCTGTGATATATAAACAAACTTTAAAAGGTGTTTATTTCAACTCCAGCGATGCAAAAGAATTGAAAATACTTTTTTGGTGTTTTAACATATACGATATAAAATAGAAATACATTGAAAATATTCTTCGGTATTTAATACATACAAGGTGATTTCAATACATACCTACGACAGAAAATAAAAATGCTACACCCTTCTTATTCTTCGCGTGCCATATCAGAACTATCTAACTTTGGCGATCACCATTGCGAAGGCTTCTCGATCTTCTGCAATATGAAATAATTGTCCTGCATTTGGTATCTGAGTCCATTCACGAATGTTTTTTAAACAAGAGACTTGTTTTCATCCTACACCTCTACGGCCCTCTATTTTGCCTTTAAGGATCGGTTGTAACATTTTATATCGACTTTCCCTTACTATATGTCCCAGATAAGACATTTTTCGATGTTTAACAGTCTTTAGCAGTTCTCTATCTTTGTTGACGCTCCTTAGTACTTCTTCATTAGTTTTTCTTGCTGTCCAAGGTATCTTCAGCATTCGTCTATGAACTCACGTTTCCAATGCTTCAATTTTGTTCATGATCGATACTTTTAGCGTCCACACTTCTCTGCACTATAAAAAAGTACAGACCAAACATAACACTTAACCATTCTTTGCCTTAGTTCTAAACTGAGATGGTTATTGCTAAGAAATGACTTCATTTTCATAAAAGTAGTTTTAGTCATTGCTATTCTACGTTTTATTTCTATGTCTGGATCTAGTTGGTCCGTTATCACAGTTCCCAAATATTTCATTTTGTGAACTTTCTCAACTTGGACTCCGTTCAATTGAAGCTTTGCATCGGGATGTGGGTCACGACTAAACACTAAAAATTTGATTTTGTTTGAGTTTATTTTAATGCCAATTTCCTCTCCTACCTCGTGAATACAATCAAACAGAATTTGAAGACCTTCAATATTATCTAATAGAATTACTGTATCGTCTGCATCTCTAATCACATTAAGTAGTTCCCCGTTGATTTTTATTCCATATGGTTGTCTCTCAAGTGCCTTTTTAAATCGCTGGTCCGAGTAAACATTGAACAATGTTGGCGACAAAATGCAATCTTGTCTGACTCCTCGTTGTATGGGGATTTCATCGGTGTAGTTATCTCCAATTTTTACGATAGCAGTTTGATTTCAGTACAAATTTTTAATGACACGAATATCCTTGTCATCTATTCCGATATTTTTCAGTATTTGCATTAATTTTACATGCTGTACTTTATCGAATGCCTTTTCGAAGTCCACGAATCATGCAAATACATCTTTTCTTTGGTCACGGCATTTTTATAATAGGATGTTTAGCGCAAAAAGTGCCTCCCTGGTGCCCATAGCATTTCTAAAACCAAATTGGGTATCTTCAAGATCTTCTTCGCATTTGCGTCTAATTCTGCTGTGAAGTATTCTGAGGAAAATTTTAAGAGTGTGGCTCTTAATCGATATTCTGAGCATTTTCTCGCATTGTGTTTTTTAGGTATTGCGATAAAGATGGATTTGAGTCAATCTGCGGGAATCACTCCGGTGTTATATATTGAATTAAAAAGTCTTACTACTACTTTTATGTTATCATTCTCTATTAGTTTCAGCAACTCAGTTGGTGTATCATCTGGACCACAAGCTTTTCTAATTTTAGCATTATTTATAGCATGTTCTACTTCGCATTTCATAATTTCTGGGCCGCCAGTACAGTTTTGGTACAATTCGACAACATTATTCCTGTCATCTTCAAACATTTCTGATATATACAGCTGCCATTCTTTTCTTATTTCTTGCTCATTTACAATAATTTTGTTATTAGTGTCAACAAGTACAGAGGGAACTCGTTTTTTAAATATATTACTCATTTCTTTCAATTTTTTTGTGCACATTAAATAAGTCGTGTTTAGATATTACATCCTCCATTTCGTCGCACCTTTCTCTCATCCATTTTTCTTTGGCTAATTTGATCTCCTTTTTTATTCTTCTTTGCAGGTGTCTATATTCTGTTACATTAGATTTTATCAGTCGACGTTGTTCCATTAATTTCAAGATGTCTGTCATCCAGTTATTTTTCTTGATTAAGTTTTTTATATAATCATTGTTTGTGGAGATTTCGTTAACTTGGTTTTTAAATTCACTCCATAGTTCTTCTGGATCTTCTAGTTGTTCCCCGATGTTTTTTATTCTATTGTTAAATTCTTATTTAATGTTATGTTTTATGTTTATACCATCAAAGTTAAGTATATTGGTTTTTGGTTTTTGTCGCTAAATTCGTTTTAAACTTAGTTAAATATCGACTACGAGTGGTTGATGAATCAGATCGAATGTCTACCCCAAGATATGTAGTGACTTTTTTGACGGCATTTTGGAAACGCTCATTTACAAGTATATACTCTATTTGATTTCTTGAAGGCTCAGGGTTATTGCCATCATTAAATGGGGCTTTCCAATTGTATAGTCGTCGCTTGGGTAGTTTATACCAGGTGTTTGCAATGGTCATATCGTTTTCTTTACAGAATTCATACAATCTCTGTCCTCGATCGTTAGGTTGTCCTAAACCATAAGGACCTACAGTCTGACCTCGTCGACCTTCCCCAATTTTTGCATTGTAGTCGCCTATAGTATATAAAATTTTCTATATTCTTGTTTGTTTTATTAAATGCTTATACATAGATCATAAGCTTATTGTCTGTAGGCTGGTTTGTTTCCAATGATCCAAATTTATCTTAAATTTAATAATCAAGCTCACCCGTTTTTTAATGTGGTCTATCCAAACAAACTTACAAAAACAATTTACTATCGGGCTGTATAAATATTGTCATGAATATTATTAAAACACGTAACTTACAGTCTCGTCGACGGTACAATGTATATTTCATCCATAAAAATGGTCGTAATTTATCCAGATTACGTTTTGTGTACATCAAAACCCTTAATTAATTCAAATATGTGTTAACTACATTCAATTTGCCGTCGTTGGGATTTTTACATTTAATAATTAGGTTTATTTCAGTTTTTTGAATCTGTTGGATAGGATTGTGTAACGAGAAATGTATAGAGTGTTCCAAAATTAATTCTTGTGATTTTTGTATTTGGTACAGTAGTTTTTATAAGCTATTAAAAAGCTTATAAAAAAGCCATAAGAGTCTCACATTGGTACGGGTGCAAGGGCAAATAAAGGACCGATTTTCGGGGGGATACACTTTTTTTACACGGTTTTTTTTCATACATTTTTGACTTCATCATCATCATCACAGTCATTAACATCTTAGTAGATGTGTTGTGGTTCATAATTGGGCTTCAGCAGCTCGGACAGTTTGATTGATAATATTTCTCCACTGGTCGCGGTCATTAGTTATATGTATTGCTTCAGTATACTGTTTATTGAGAAGCTTTTTAGTAATGTCCGCCCATCGCTGTGGAGATCTTCCGCGTTGGCGTTGAGTCTGAGGCCTTCCTTGGACCACCAACCGCTCCATTTTGTGATCACTTCGATGGATATGGCCAAAGAACTTTAAAATTCTAGAGTAAACGGTACTGGAGAGACGTTGATCCGGTTTAATTTCATCCAGAACCGAGATATTTGTACGGCGAGCCGTCCATGGAATTCGAAGCAGGCGTCTCCATGTCCACATTTCAAAGGCGTCTATACGTCGTCGATCTGATTCTTTGACTGTCCATGTCTCGCATGCATACTAAAATATGAAAAAGACCAGAGTTGAAACGAGTCTCTTTTTGTTTGTCATAGTAATGTGACGATCACGCCACACCCCGTTTAGTTCACTCATTGCTGCTCTTGCTAGTTGAATGCGTCTTCTAATTTCGGATTCACAACTGCCTGTGTTGTTAACTAGAGCTCCAAGATATATCATAGATGAGACTACCTCGCATCCCGCAATAGTTTGGGTTTCAGGAAACTGTTGTTGGCGATCAATAACCATGATTTTGGTTTTGTTGTAGTTAACCATGAGTCCAAATTTAGCACTTTCTACCTCGAGTTTTTTTAATAATCTAGTCATTTCTTCTGGAGTAGAGGCTAGAAGTGTAGTGTCGTCTGCGAAACGCAAGTTAGATATCTTAATACCACCTAGGTTTACTCCTCCCTCCCAACCATCCAAAACTCTGCGCATTATGAACTCCGAATAGATGCTAAATAATAAGGGAGATAAAACGCATCCTTGGCGTACTCCCTTCTCCAAAGTGCATTTGTCAGACAGATATCCGTCCATTCGAATATATGCCAGGTTATCTTGATACAGTTTGCTAATAAGGTGAGTTAAGTGTTTAGGTACACCCATCGTCGTCAATATGTTCCATAGTTTGTCCCATCTAACATTATCAAAGGCCTTTGTATAATCGACGAAACATATAAATATCGGGATCTGGTATTCTCTGGCTTTTTCTATGATGTTTCGTACATTAAGGATTTGTTCTCTAGTACCTCTGCCCTTTACAAATCCAGCCTGCTCAGGTGCTATTTGCCAACTTATGAAGTTTTATAGACGCCGTTGCAGTATGTAGAGGATCACCTTACTGGCGTGTGATATTAGAGCTAATAGCCTGTAGTTGTTACAATTATTTGTTGAACCTTTCTTATGAAGAGGTATGAGTATGGTCTTTCTCCAATCCTCAGGCCAGACGCCTGTGTGCCATATTTCATTGCACAATCGATGTAATATTTTCACTCCACATTCCGGAAGATGCTTCAAGACGTCTGCAGTAATGAGATCATATCCTGCTGCTTTGTTTAACTTAAGTCTTTTTAAAGCGAATTCCACCTCGGAAAAAAGTATGACAGGTTCAGACTCAAAACTAGTGTGGTGTGTCTCTGTTGAAGGAGAATGGAAAGTGGAGGTCTGGCAGTCAGGTACAAACGGGGCGTCCGCTGGCATCTGGTCCGCATTGGCGTATAAAGACTTACAATACGCCCTCCAAACATCAATAACCTTGTCCAAATCCGTCTGTACATTACCTTCATCATCTTTGATAGACCAAGATTTCTGCTTGAATTTACGTGTGAGTTGTCTGACTTTATCAAAGAGTTCTTTGGTGTTATTTGTGTCAGCGTGTAGTTGAATTTCTCTGCAGATTTTCTCTATATGCTTGTTTTTGTCTCGTCTACAAGCAGCCTGAATAGCTCTAGATAGCTGTCGGTACTGGGAATTCCTGAGAGGGTTCTCGATTCCAGCAATTTTAAGTTTTCTACGTTCTTCAACGAGGTCAAAAGTATCTGCAGACATCCACACTTTTTTTGGTCCGGTTGAGACGGCATTAGACTGTGCCTCGCAGTCAGTCAAGGTCTGTATCAAGGTATTTTTAAAAGATAACCAAATCTTTTCGGAATCATGAGTGACGATAGTTGGTAAAATATTTTCGAATCTTTCATTACATTGGATTTTAAATTGTTGTGTATCTTTTATTTTTGATATCCTCTTGTTTCGGATCCTAGCACATGCCTTGAATTTTTGCTTTAGCGTTGCAACAAGAAGTTGGTGGTCAGAGCCGCAGTCAGCGCTAGGTCGTGTTTTACATTGGCTAATAGATGTTTTCCAGCGATGTTTAATCATTATGGAATCGATCTGATTTCGGTGTCGTCCATTAGGTGAGATCCAAGTGTACAATCTTCTGGGGTGGTGCCTATACATAGAGTTCATTATTGTCAAGTCATTGTCAACGCAGAACTGGATAAGGCGGTCTCCTCTTGAATTGCGTTCACCTATTCCATATCTACCCACAATATTTCGTATATGTTCGTCAGCCATAGTAACACCGATTTTTGAGTTTAAATCACCCATGATGATAACGATTTCTTTATTTTGGATATTTTGCAGATATGATTCCAGCTCGTTGAAAAAAGATTCAGTTGTATCATCATCAGCAGTTGAGGTAGGCGCATAGACCTGGATCAAATGTACAATAGAGGGAGATCCATTTAGTTTTAAGGAAATTATACGATCACTGATAGCTTGATATCCCAGTATATAAGGAGAAAGAGATTTTGAAACCCAGAAGCCAACACCATTGATACTTTTGTTAGTGTTGCCGGAAAAGCACATGAAATGTCCCAAATTAGTTATGTAGTGCCCCTCGTTGCGGAAGTGAAGTTACCCCGGCCACAGAGATATTGGTTCGTTCCAGTTCCTTCTCCAGAATAGCTTGTTTGCCCGGTTGTAAAAGACCACGGACATTCCATGTAGCTATGTTGTATGGTTTGCGGTTATTAAGTTTTTGTTTTTCACCAGTAGCACATTTCGCATGTAAAGCCTGATGAGTCACGTCTACATGCCCGGTAGCTGATTTCACACATTCCTCCCCGGACGAGAAAATGCGCCGGGTGGCATCCGAATCGCGAAGCTCATCATCCGAGGCCTCGCAGCTATTGCTCATATCATGAACTTTCGTGGGTGAAATAAAGAGGTGGTTTCCCGTTGCCTTCCCCTTTGGTTGGGAGTGCTAATAAGGAAATTTGTTTAAACAGGGTTAGTAGGAAAGGACAGTGGTATCTACTGTTTGGACTTAGTAGATATACCAAGGCTCGCGTGGGCAGGGTCGCATACCTGAAGTAGGACTATCACCTATTGGGTTTATAGACGAGTCTCTACCCGCTACCCTGAGGAAATTAGGCGTGTGTGAATGGGGAGAGGCGCAAGTTACGCAGTTTGTGTGTGGGGTGCGCGACATGTATATGCCACACACCCCCCGTGCAAAAAGGACCTCTTCCACTCAAACACGGTCAAAGGGACTCATCCGACACTCGGGGTGTGGCTGAGATAGGTTCTTGGTAACTAAATGGGTATGGGACGAGATGGAATGTTGGGTAAGGACAGCGGTCAGCTGCTCCTGCGTTCGCCTCTTACGACCAGTAGGAGATACTGTGGGTGTATTCTTTTTAGCGTTTTGACATTTTTGACTACCATAAAGATATTTAAAGCTTTTCGGTATTAAAGTATTTTTATTTGTCAAGCAACTAAAAATCAGCAAATTTTAATATAAAACCCCATGAAGTCCAACAAGTACAAATAAAGAAATGTAGTTTAAAATGAAAAAGACAGCAAATATTCCATTTCACGCAAACAATCCCTATGTATCTGTTGATACGTATTTCGACCTAATAGGTCTCATCAGAACAGCTATTCATAGAAGTTCTCAACGTGAAAAATCAATATTTTCTGTCTTTTAAGAAGCAACAATAAAATGGCTTCAATACGGACGCGATAGCGACATCTAATTAGAAAATCCGTAAAATAGTTTCGAAACGCAATTCAGATTTCTGCTTATAATCTGAGCCTTCTAAAAATTGCAAGGCAAACAGACGTTGATAAAAGATGTTAACATATTTTCTGGGAAAGATAAATATGCCTTTTATTTTTGTTAATAAGGTTTAATATACATTAGCTACATAATTTTTGTTTAATTAGCTATAATTTTTTGTTAATAAAGTTTTGCTTAGCACCATTAGCTTATTTTATACAGTTAAGGACCATAAACCATAGTTGGGTCATATTGACTAAACTTCATTCCCAATTATTGAGTTTCCTTATAGTCTAAATTATTTTTCATCTAATCCTTGTTTTGTTATTCTCGGAGTAACAAGTTAACAATTTGACAGGCGTGACGAAATTCAAATATTTCTAGTCGGAGTAATGAGAGTTGTATTAATCAAAGTGACCTATTTTGAAAAGGAAGTTTCAGTCTGCTTGAAAGTCATATCATTCACATGATATGACTGGATTTGGTTTAAACTGAGAACTAGCATTAACATATTGTGCACATCTGTTAATGAATTGAATAATTTTCAAATCACAGTTTTTTTTTATTTAAACAATTATACCCGCATCAACCACTAAGGGTAATCACAGTTTTATTACATTGCTATTAAATGCAAAAGTTTATTAAGAAACAGATTAACTCCCGTGGGACATGGTAGATAGCTTAGTTAGTAAGAACATAGGTACGGATCACTTAGATCGTGCGATCAAACCCCATCCGGTGTCAGTTCTTTAGACATTTATTAATTTGGGTAGTTTTTATTATGGCTATGTTAATTTAAGCTTAAAATGTACCTACTCTGTTACGTGGTTCGAATATCTACAGTTCTTCTTCTTCTTCTTTTTGATGTACCTTTCCGTTACGAATGTTGGCGATCATCATGGCACCTGTCATTCTTCCTAGACCTCGTTTTCCAAATATTTATCCCTGCAGGATGGCTTTAAGGAGAGCATATCTCGATCCATTTCGCATAATATTTTCGAAGAACTGTAACTTTCAAAATTTGATGGTGGTCAGTACCTCTCGTTTCTTATTCATTCTTCTGAAAACCTCCTCATTTGTGACTCGGTCAGTCCACGGAATCTTAAGTATTTTCCAATATCTCAAATGTTTTCAATTTTCTGCACATAACTTCGTTCAAGGTCCACGATTCAACACCATAAAAAGGACAGAGAAGACGTAGCATCGCAGCATTCTTACTTTTGTATCAAGAAAGGAGGGTTGTGACTCTTGAAGTAGGATCCCATCCGATTGAAGGTGGATCTAGCTTTTCCGATGCGTGCTCTAATCTCTTGGTTGTTGGTCCATCTTCATTTATTATGGGGCCGTAGAGTTGACTTTCTCTGTTCTGTAGAGTTCTGGTATCCTTTTCTTCCTAATTATCATAAGCGTTGTATTTTTAACGTTTATATTGAGTCCATATTGTTGACTATAATAGGTGATTTTGTTTATAAGAACTTATATGTCTTATAAGTTGTCCGCAAATACTATGGTGTCATCGGCATATCTGATGTTGTTTAGCTGGTAATTATTTAGTAGAATACTTTTTTCAGTTTCGTGTTAAGCTTCGATAAATATTCTTTCAGAGTACAGAATGAAAATTAGAGGTGGCAAAATTGCAGCCTTGCCTCACTCCACGCATGATTTTCACATAGTCAGTGTGTTCACCTTCAACTCTAAAATTTGGTCCTCTTAAAACTCTAAAATCCAAACTGATTGGTGGAAATTTGATTTCTACACAGCTTGTAGATTCTCTTATAAATTATCTTTAGGAAGAATTTTAGGAGATGACCCATGAGGCTTATAGTACGGTTATCTTTGCATCTTTTGGCTCCTGGTTTGTTTGAAAGTGCAATAAACTCAGATTTCAGCCATTCTGTTAGTTTTTCTCCACAAGCTTTCGAACACTTATAAATGGCTCTGATCACCGTACCGATTTTAAGCTACCCCAGACAGGCAGGAAAATTTGTGTTGGATACCGATGCAAGCAACAGTGCAATAGGAGCTGTTCTCTCCCAAATCCAAGATTGGCAGGAGAAAGTCATCGCTTACTTTAGCAAAGTCTTGTCGAAAGCAGAAAGAAACTATTGCGTTACCAGGAGAGAATTGCTAGGCGTAGTAAAGGCTTGCGAGCATTTCCATAAATACTTGCATGGCGGAAAGTTTCTTCTTCGCACGGATCACGCTGCTCTAAACTGGCTCCTACAATTCCGTAATCCAGAGGGACAGATGGCAAGATGGTTAGAACGATTACAAGAATATGATTACGAGAACGAACACAGGGCTGGAAGAGTTCATTTAAATGCTGATGCGCTTTCGAGACGGCTGTGCAGTGAACATTGTAATCACTGTCTTAAATTAGAAGAAAGACTTTGCCTTGTGAGGCGAACCACCGTCATTAATGATCAATGGCAGCCACAACAGCTACAAGACGCTCAAGCAGATGATCCGTGTATAAAAAGAGTATTGGATTAGATGCGTCGAAGTGAAAGACCTTCTTGGCAAGACATTAGTGCATGTAGTCCCGAAGTCAAGTGTTACTGGAGCCAATGGAATTGCCTAGTGCTGAAAGATGATCTTCTGTATAGAACCTTTGAGAACGATGATGGTACAGAAACTAAGCTTCAGTTGATTGTACCTAAAAGTAAAGTGTCAGAAGTATTGCGTCAGTTACATGACGGTGCATTAGGTGGACACTTTGGAATTACGAAGACTCTGCAAAAGGTTCGAGAACGGTTCTATTGGGTAGAAGAGGAGATTATTGAGAAATAATTGTATATGCTGTTGAATATCTGCGAATATTGCTATTAATTCGTTGTCCTTTAGTTTGAGTATTGTGCTTGTATATTATCAGGGCCTGCCGCTTTGCCATCCTTTAACTGTATTATTGCGAAATAAACTTTCTGCTGTAATATTCTTGGTCCATCATTTACCTTTGCTTCTAGCTCAAAGGTGTTATCTCTTTGGTCTTCAAATAATTTTTTTAGATATTCTTTCCACTTTCTTATTTTACTCTGTTTGTCTAAGATAATGTATTCATCACAATCAGTTATATTTCCTTTCTGCATTCGTCTTAGTCCCCTGTGAGTTCTTTAACTTTTCTATGTATATTGTGACTATCGTACTTTGACCGCAGAGTCTCAATTTCTTCGCAACTTTCCCTTGCTTACTTTTCTTTCGCTACTCTGATTTTCGTTCTTATTAATATATTTACGGTTTTATATTTGTCTAGGTCATTTTTGGCTTCTCTTCTCTCGTCCATTAGTTTCAGGATCTCATCTGCCATCCATGATTTTTTCTTCATTAATCTATCTGTCTTTAACTGTTTATTCTTTACATTTTGCACTATTTCTGTAATATGTTTAATTGTTTGTTCTTCGTTCAATTTGTCTTTAATTGCAGTCACTTGCTCGTTTAACGTGGCTTAGACTCTCATCCTCATATCTGGTCTTTTAGCATACGTAGGTCGTATAATTGTGCTTTCCTTTTCAGCAATGTTTTGAGTTTGACTCGAAATACTCCCACCAGTGGAACGTGGTCTGTCTCCAAGTCTTCTCCAGGTTAAGTCTTGACACATGTAAAGCTGTTATGGAATCTTTTATTTACTAAAATGTATTCTATTTGTTTCTTAATAATTCTCCCGGGCCTGTGTTAAAAGGAATTCCACGTGCACAGCTTGCGAATTGGTAATTGAAAGAATGTGTTGGTGACAACTAGTTCTGAGTCTTCTGCGAGATTTTCTAGGAGATCTTCCCACTAGTTTCTGACTCCAAGTCCATATACTCCAATGTACGTTGTTTTATCTCCAGCTTCAATTTTGGCAATAAAATTGTCCATAATAATGAGAACTTCCTGTCAAGGAATTTTCTGTATGTTGATGTTCTGATAGAACTCAATTGCTTCTTTCTTCTCTTTGTCTGCAGTGGGAGCATAGACTTGGATGATGTTTATATTAATAGCGTTGGCTTCTACTTGTAGTAACATTACTCTCTCTGATATTGGTGTAAAGTTAGTAACGCATTTGGCAATCTTGAGTGATACGATTATTTCGACTCTATATTCATGTGATCCATCACTTTTTCCCGAGTAATATACCTTGTGATCTTCTATTTGTATTTCTCCAGAATCTAACCATCTCATTTCTGCTATACCCATGATTTCAATAATGCATTGTCTTGATCTCTTGTATTGTATTGTGAATTTTTTCTGCTTTGTATAAAGTTTTGACATTCCATGTGCAGATCTTAATATTCTTTCTGCACTTCAATTTATTTCCTTTTGGTAAACTCAAAACTGATCTCCCCGTAGACCCGATCGGAAGACTTACTCCGAAATTTATTTTAGTATTGAGCATTGCCATGATTGATTGACTAGGGCGTATCGCTGTGGATCTTGAATGAAGTGTTTGCCCTACTTGTGTTTCCCTATCTTTATGCCGTTGATAAAATCTTTGGATCATTCGCCTTCGAGGCTGATTTCTCAATCTCAGGATAAAAGGGTGCCCTACCATTTACCCAACTCATCCTCCCGAAGCCGTTGGTCAGTAAGTGGGGGATTGCTTATACCGGCAATCGCTCGGTGAATGACTTGTCACACTGAATGACTCGCCACACTGAAGAGTATGAGGTAGAAGAAAATATAGTGATCCGTCTACCCTCGGAAACCTAATAGCCATTCGGGGTCGGAAGAAACAAGAGTTAGCCAAGAGAGGCTGATCGAAAAGGTTAAAGACATATAACTCAAAAAAAAGTTAAAAAAGAGTAATATGTGAAGGCTTTAATGATGCGCCAGGTGCGTTTCATAAGCGTATGAGTATTAATGCACCTTGTGTTCCCGTTCATATCTCGGGGTGTTGACTACAGACTGTATGGCTCGTCCAGCACGCCATAGCATTGAGGATAGGGTGCGCATCATTTTTACAATGGAGACATCCCAACTCCATGGCCTGACCAACAAGATCTAAAGTAACGTTTAATAACTAGCAATAGGTTAATGGACAACAGCGAGACTTCCAAGATTCTTGCTGCAAGACGAAGACCAAGGCTCGTCTTGTTCTTGCATTTGGGCAGCAATACCTATATATATATATATATATATATATATATATATATATATATATATATATATATATATATATATATATATATGTATACAGGGTGAGTGGGGAGGAACGTACCAAACTTTAAGACTGTATAATATACGTAAAAATAAGTAAAAATAACTCATAATATATGTTGTTATTCGATTTTCATTTGTTTTCGAGTTATAGCGATAATAACACAAAGTTGTAATTTTACTGCTACTTATCACATTGCTGTAACAGGTATCTGTGATTCGTTTAATAATTAGTTAACTGTCATAATAGTGTAGTGTCAACGTGATTTAATGTCTATTTGACAGTTTGAATAAAAACAGTTGTTGCAAAATGCCACATACTTATTCAAATAGTGATTATGCAAATATGGTGTTTGTTTATGGCTTTTGTAATGGAAACGGTAGAGCTGCTGTTGAAGAATATCGTCAACGGTTTCCAAATCGGAGAACTCCAGATAAAAATGTATTTATTAGAGTTTTCAACAAACTATGCGAGACCGGAACGCTTCCTAGTTATAAAATAATATCGGAACGTGCTCCCCGACAAAGTTTACAAGAAATAAAAAATATTCTGGATTCAGTAGAAGATGATCCAGGGATCAGCTCACGAAGAATCGGTACTCATTTAGCCATTCCTCAAACGAGAGTAATTAACACACTTCACGAGCAAGGTTTATATCCATACCACCTACAACGTGTACAGCACCTACAACCAGAAGATTATGCCAGCCGTATGCAATTTTGTCGATGGATAAATAATAATCGTCGTGTTATATCCCGCATACTTTTTACCGATGAAGCAACATTCACCAGAGACGGTATTAATAATAGCCGCAACTCACATGTATGGTCAGATGAAAATCCACATGCAACAATTGAAGCTAGTTTTCAGCACAAATTTTCGGTAAACGTTCCACTAAATATCAGAATGCAAATGTATTATCAGCACGATGGAGCTCCTGCACATTTTGCTCGTCAGGTCAGGCAACATTTAAATACCAAATTTCCAAGGCGTTGGATTGGTCGCAATGGTCCTATTAGTTGGCCTCCGAGGTCTCCAGACCTAACACCATTAGACTATACAAGGTAAAAGTCGACACTCGCGATGCACTAATTCGACGCATTAAAAATGTTGCAGCCACAATTAGAGCAAACCATGACGCAATCAGAAGAGCAACGTTGAATGTTCATAGACGAAGCAGAAAATGCTTACAGGTCAATGGTGGTATTTTTGAAAATTTATTATAAGAACATTTAACATTAAATTAATGTTGTTACAACTTTGTGTTATTATCGCTATAACTCGAAAACAAATGAAAATCGAATAACAACATATGAGTTATTTTTACTTATTTTTACGTATATTATACAGTCTTAAAGTTTGGTGCGTTCCTCCCCACTCACCCTGTATATATATATATATATATATATATATATATATATATATATATATATATATATTTATTATACGTAATTTAATTTAACTTCTTTATAAAAAGCATTTATCCAATTTTTGTAACCTACAAATAAATAAGATTCTATTAAAATATTTCCTTGGTTCGAAATATTCTAAACTAAGGAAATATGTAATGGATTTAATTTGTGTATTACGAAACAATGCTCTATGACTCGGCAAGCGTGTTTTTTTACATAGTATACAATTTTAAAAATAGTTCACAGTAGCAAGTCCAACGCCGCCAGGGATCAAAGTGATTACGATTCGTTTTCAGTTCAGTGTTGCCAATTTTTAAATAGAATTAAAATATTTTCTGTTGGGTTTACGTCTTGGTTGCGGTATTTAAGTTAGTAAATACTGTTTTCCTAATCTCCTTTTATGTATTTAACTTAAGATATCTACAATAATTATGTTAGCATTATTTGTTATTTAGTACCTTTTTTAATTTATGAATCCCAAATTTTCTTCTCCTTTGATTTTAAGATTTTTTGAACGCTGCGAACTATATGTGTCGATTATTGACCTTCCAATCAGTGTGTGAATGGTAGAACACTTAAAAAACTAATTACCTTATTTGAGACCTCTATTTCTGAAATAACCAATCTCCACCCAGACAAAATTGCCGTAAATCGTAATTTTTTACCGTAAATATATTTGTAAAACCTGGAGCCACACAATTCGTTACCCATAAACTTTGATCGCTCAAAGTTAGTTTTTAGTTGCTAGTTTCTTGGTTGTTATTAGAATAGTCTTATAATTAAAGAAAAATATTTGGAGAATGGCTACTTTGCAACTAACAAGTGGATATTGGCTATTTTGAAATGAACATACCAGGAGATTGGTTATTTTGTAGTAAAAATACAAATGTTTAATAACAGTACTTCTTCTTCTTCTTAAAGTGCCCTCACCTCAATGGAGGTTGGCTACTACAATTTTAAACTTTTCTCTATCTTCATATGTTTTAAGGGTCCACGTTTCAACTGCATATAGAAGAGTCGACCAGACGTAGCATTTTGATAAACGTAGTCGAATTTCGAGTTTTATTCGAGAATCACAAAGCAGTTTTTTTATTTTTTCGAAAGATTTTCTGGCCTGTTCTATTCTCGATCTTATTTCTCGATCAGGATTTAGGCTGCTATCGATCCAACATCCCAGTTACTTAAATCTATTGACCTGTTCTAAGATGTGACCATTTATTGTGCAAGGTTGAGGTACGTTTTGGTTTTTCGGATTGACATCACTTTGGTTTTTTTAATGTTTATTTTCATACCAAATTGCTCACAAGTCGAGTTGGTCTTGTCGATGAGTCGTTGTAGACCTGAGTCGGAATACGCAATTAACACTGTATCATCGGCGTATCTGATACTGTTGATATTTACGCCATTCACCTTGACTCCATCCTTGGAATCCTCCAATGCTTCTTTAAATAGAAACTCGGAGTAAAGATTAAACAGCAGAGGCGACAGAACACATCCTTGTCTAACTCCCCTCCTAATTTCTACTTCTGCGGATGTGGAACCTTCGATCCTAACTCTGGCGATTTGGTTCCAGTACAAGTTATTTAAGAATTTGATGTCTTTTCCATCTAAACCGACTTCTTGCAAACGTTCTAATAGTAGGTCGTGTCTTACTCTATCAAATGCTTTTTCGAAGTCTATAAAGCATATAAATATATCTTTCTGTTGGTCGTAGCATTTTTGGGCGAGATCTAGTATACTGAACAGGGCTTCTCTCGTTCCCATGCCGGCTCTGAATCCAAACTGATCGTCCCCGATGATTGTTTCGCACTTTCTATAGATACGATTATGTACGATTTTTAGTAGGACTTTTACTGCATGACTCATAAGGCTTATCAGACGGAACTCATTGCAGTGTTGTGGGTTTGGCTTTTTTGGTAGTGGGATGAATATTGACTCCAGCCAATCTTGGGGTATTTTACCTGTAACATAAATGCGATTGAATAAAAGGACAAATAATTCGATATTTTCTTCGCTGATTAATTTGAAAGTTTCTGGGTATATTCCGTCTGGACCTGGGCTTTTATTTGTTTTGAGATGATTAATTGCATTTATGATTTCAGATTTCAGAATTGTTGGCCCTTCGTTGTTATTTTCCAATCTTGGTTTTTCTCGTATGTCGTGAAAAAGAATTTTAATATAGTTTTCCCATTCTTTCAGTTTATCTTCCGTTGATTTTAGCAGTTTGTCCTCCGTGTTCAGCATGGTGTGAAAAGTCGTTCTCTTGGTAGTCGATGTAAACTCTTTTACCTTTTTATGTAAATTAAAAAAATCGTGACTTTGTTGCAGTTCTTCTATTTCAACGCATTTTGTTTCCAGCCATTTCTTTTTTGCTTCGGTTATTTTTTTTTCGAATTATTCTATTTAGTCTTTTGTATTCTCAGTCTTTGTCAGTTTTTCCTTTAGATTCTCTTCGTTTGTTCATTTATTGTAAAACCTCTTCTGTCATCCATTCCTGTTTGTTATTTCTAGGTGTTACTTTTAGATGTTTTTCCGTTACATTGTTCATTTGTTCTTTAATAGTTTTCCACAGAACGTTTATGTCATCGTACTCGCTAATTCTATTGTGGTCGATATTTCCTAAATTTTTGTTTAATTCTTTATTTACTGTCTGATGTA
Source organism: Diabrotica balteata (assembly GCA_918026665.1). Classification (NCBI taxonomy): domain Eukaryota; kingdom Metazoa; phylum Arthropoda; class Insecta; order Coleoptera; family Chrysomelidae; genus Diabrotica; species Diabrotica balteata. Next base: position 31,708,322 of record OU898283.1, read on the forward strand.
TGGTGTCGTTTTTCAATAATTGGATGTCTAATAGTTGGTGTTGAGGTTTTTGTTTCTTTATTAGTTTCCATCCTGCGCGAACTTTTGCAACAACAGGATTATGATCGGAAGTGATGTCAGTTCGAGGATATGTTTTTGCACCGATGATTGCATTGTGATATCTTTTGTTGACCAATATGTAATCTATTTGGTTACGGATTACTCTGTTTTCATTGTGTTGTGGTGAAGTCCAAGTGTACAATCTGCGAGGGTGTAATTTAAACCATGTATTTGTCACTACCATGTTGTGTTGTTGGCAGAATTCGGTCATTCTCTCTCCCCTGTCGTTCCTTGCTCCAAGTCCGAAGTCTCCGATCAATCCAGAAACTTTTTCTCTACCTAACTTAGCATTAAAGTCACCTAGGATAAATGTTAGGTCTCGTTTTTTGGTCATCTTTATAAGTTTTTCTACGTCAGCATACCACGCTTCTAGCTCTTCTATGGGTTTAACAGCTGGTAACAGTACTTAATACATTAAAATAATTATTAATACCAAAATTCTATACTCTTCAGACTTCTTCGTCGTTGTCATTATCAAGTGGTTCGCAATAAACGTCGCCTTCTTCAGCGACGCTTGGAAAATTTTCGTATTGTAGGACGTTTTTGAAATAGGCCAGTTTCGGATCATTTTGTCATTCTTCGCCGTAGTGATTTTCCAATAGCTTCCTTACGTCCTTCAATTTCTCTTTGCTAATGTTGGCCAAGTTCCCGACTCCTATTTCATTTGGATTGATGTTAAAAGTCGACCTTTCTTTAAAAAAAAATTACTTTTAAACAAATCGATGCTTGAGTTGAAGCTTCGGTCCCCTTTAACGAATACGACGTTATTTTGTTTTTCTCGATCTTGCTAAACAAACACTTTTTATTTTAGATATCTGAAAGTGGCAACTCTGCAGTGCTTTCAATGTAGACAATGCTTCGGTTTTTCAATCTTAGACTTGAAATCCATATTGGGGCGCTGCAAAGTTGCACTTTCAGATATTATTTTAAAATAGTCCTAAGGTGTCGGAATAACTTGCATTGTTTAAAGTTTTTTCTCGATCGTCCCAAATACCCTGTCCTACGGCAGCCATCGGAGGGGATACACTATTTTAATATATTTTACGATTTTGGAGCTTGTGTCAGCCAGTGCCATACTTGCTATACTTGCCATACTCATCCCCTGATCATACATAGCTAAAACAATTTTTCTTCGTTAATGCGGCTTTAGAATGTCCCACTACGATTGTCAAGTTATATACATATGCTGTAGTACGCTGCTCGATATAGGACTTTGAGCAGCGAACGGTTTTTTTGCAAGTCAAAGGATAAAGTCAATAATTCAGGCTTAGATTCCTTTAATAATACAAAAAGGGCTTTCGATCTAAGCTTGTGAATTCTTTTAGTGGCCACGAGGGATTGCTTCACCGGTAGTGTCGTTTCCTTTGAGATTTGTTCAGTGAGTGAAAGACATGTCGAAAACATTTGTCCGTCTGTTGGGCCTTAAATGAAATGTTGAATTTTCTATTAAAAATAATTCGAAAATATCCTTTTTTTGTCTCTGGTTTGGCTTGAGCAATGAAAAGTTTCAAAAGTTTATTAATACTCAGATCACGTAATGCATACTTGCGCTCACTTCGACTCCTATAGTAATGATACTCCACGCATTTTATACTTTTAAAAAATTCGATCACGCTCCTCAGTTACTCTTTATATAAATGCGTTCATTTGTCTCCTCCCCTTTTCTTACTTTCCTCCCTAAAATTGTTTATTATAGTTCGGAGTCGGCTTCTTGTGATCCTCAAAGCATTAGTGAAAGACCTTTCGTAAATGGGTAACTTGCGATCTGGACCTTTTATGACACACTTACACGTAGTCATATTATTACGATTGACTCCAGTTTTTGGGCGACGTCTGCGAACAGTGTTTATCTCTAGGAATTGCAGTATAAAGGTGTCTTGTTTCACTTTCTCTTTATTTTTATAAAACGCTTTATAAAATGCCATGACATCCGTAATATTGAGTTTTGTGCACTGGGAGGCTCTCCCGTCGTGCTTGCATGATGGCATTTTAGGTGCCTCCGTTTTCCCATACCTACAAATAAATTAAATTTACATTCTATTTTAGATATTTAGTAATTATATGTAAATCATTTTTTGAATTAAAAAACTATGAAAATTATATGTGTTCCCTATATTTTAACAAAAAATGCCAAGCATGTTTCACTCACGACAGATGACATTTTTTCTTCTATATAGATCTAAAAATATACTAACCTCAGCTGTTTTCTCACATTTCTCTGGTTGTGCGACTCTTTTTCTACACTTTATAGGCATTAATACTTCTGGTGTTGTCTCCTTTTATTACTAAATTGCAACTACTTTAGAGAATAATGTTCCTTTTCTCAGCTTTGATACTAGTATGACCGCCATCTTAAGAATCACCGACCACGTGATACAATCTAGCGCTCTGATTGGTGCAGAGGGACATTGGTCGTTTTGAATCTTACACGATATTGGAGAGTGGTCGTTTTGAAACAACAACCAATTTTCTCCATTTAATTTCAATGGGAGTTTGGTAGTTACGAAATTAATGCATAGCTGGATGCGTCTTTTTACAAGGAATCCAGAGGCGTATTCAGGTCAGATTGTTCAAAAAGTGGAGATTGGTTGTTTTGCAAGTATTGGTCTGATTTTAAAGTATGTCTATTATCTTCTTTTGGCCTTATCTAAGATCCAGAAACGTTGACAAGAATTACCTCATAAGTACACAACAGATATTAGGCCGACTATTCTTCCTTTTGAAAAAGCCGAATGGCCTATGATCTTTTTAAGACAGAATTGAAGCTGGTTAGAGGCGCTATTTTTAGGCGAAAAAATAGAAGGAGACAAGAATTAAAATTAAACCTAACTGAATGTAAGAAAATCTCTCGCTTTATCTAGCTTTATTTATATTTTTATCATGGAATAATGAAGTTTGGGACTTGCTTTATCAGATTGAACTTGTTAATAAGCAAAAGGATTGGTTTATACCATAACAATTACAAAAAAGATACCGATCACGCAGATTTAATATTACACTTAAATCTAGATGGGTCGAATGCCTTTTTGGTACTTTTCTTCCCCATTTTCTACCACGAGTAAAAATTTTTTTAAGTAAATACTGCGTATACACTTATGTGCATAATTACATTAACAATTAATGACAAACACTTTGTCATTGGACAGATAGATCACGGAACAAGCTTCTAAGCTTTCATCGTACAGCTTTTTAAAAATTCATTTTATAACACAATTATTTAGTAGGGAAAAGGAGGGCAAAATGACGATAGTAAGCTTAAAAAATTCCTAGAACTGATATTTTTCCTTGTACCGAATGCATGCAACTACAAGGCTGATATACTTTATACATTAAATTTAGATTACGTAAGGGTTAATATTTCAAATGATAATTTTAAATTTATTTGTCTACGTCATACTCATCTTATCTTACACTTTTATATTTCTTTTTCTCCCTTTTGCTAATTTTGTAACTTTATTTTCTTCTAAAATCTTTACTACTATTGTACTGGAAATAACGCGAGAAAGAGAGAGAGAGAGAGAGAGTAATTTGTTATTTGCTCTCACTTCAGCAACAGGTAATTTAGGTAAACTCTTATTCAATATATGATTTGATACATAAGGGTGTGTCTGATCAGCTATTCCTAATGTAGATGGACCTGGCCTGGTTAGAATAGAAATCTCTAAAATTTCGTTAGATATTTGAACATATTCTTAAGGTCCTGTTTTTTTTAAACAAGTTATCGGTGACATTCCTTAAATATCTGGCATTTGCTCTTCGATCTCTACATCTTCCAAAGCAGATGTAGTGGGAACCTCCGTTGAAATTAGTTTGTCTTTATTTGTTGTTAAATATTACTCAAAATCAAGTACATCAAACACCTGGCTATTAACAGGATATATATCAGTGAATCTAAAACTACTAAGAGCATTGGACACAGTTCCTGTTTTTAAATACGTTTTCCCTAATAGGGTTGTATGTCATACAGTGTTAAAAGACGACCCGGATTACTGATCAAAAAATGTTCGCAAACTCGTGAATTTTCAGAGGTCCATATATTGACACATCTAATGTGATTTATCCAGCATAGCGTAATGACTTCCAAAGAAACGTGACTAGTGTGATTATCGTAAAAGTAGGGGCACACATTCCATCAAAGACTTTAGTTTTCAAGCACATGAGAATATTTGACCTAAAGACTTCCCTCAGTTTTCCGTATGCTGCCCATGTTAGTTCTATTCTTCTGTTAGTAACTCGGTTGTTTAATTGTATCTTCCTAATTTAATCTCGTGGCTCAGATACCAGACAGGTATAACCTTGTTCAATTTGCGTACCACTAGTTGAAATGTTTTTGGCCAGGTTGGTCATGTATTGTGTTTTGGAAAAGTTAATTTTAAGGACAACTCGTATACAAGAGCTTTGAAGGTCTTAAGGAAGTTGGCAGGTATGATCTACCCTGTCAGCAATTAGGACTGTGTTGTCTGCAAACTTCTGCAAAGTTGTTTAGTTGTCCAAAATTACGTTGACTCCAATCTCAATTATTGTTTCTCATTGCACTCTGTAATAAAGCGGTGAATAGTTTAGAAGATATGGTGTCTCGCTACCTAATACTCCCATCCAAGGAAAATGTGTCGGCATAGTACATTCCACTGCCATTGTTGCGCCATTATATCTTCTTCTTCTTCTTCAGCCTTCATTTATCCAATGTTGGACATAGGCCTCCTCCAATTGCTTCCACGCTTCCCTATCTTTTGCAATTCTCATCCACTGCTTTCCAGCTACAGCAGTTATATCGTCTATTCATCTCTTTTTAGGTCTTCCCACGCTTCTTTTTGTTTCTCGAGGTCTCCAGAATGTCACTTTATGAGACCACCTGTTGGTGTCTTGTCTTGCTACATGTGCTACCCATTGCCATCTCAATGTCGCTATTTTTCCCATGATGTCGGTTACTTTAGTTCTTCGACGTATTTCGGTGTTAGGAATTTTGTCTCTGAGGCTTATATTTAACATGGCCCTCTCCATGGTCCGTTGAGTTACTCTTAATTGTTCTGCCATTTTTCTTGTTGTTGCCATAGTTTCCAATCCATAAGTTGCAACTGGTAGTATACAAGTGTCATAGGTTTTTCGTTTTAAGTGAATTGGGATGTTTCTGTCTTTTAAAATGAAGCTCAACTTACCAAAAGCAGCCCATGATAATTGTGTCCTTCTTGTAATTTCTAGGGTTTGATTTTCCTTTTCGTTTTTAATTGCATGTCCTATATATATATATATATATATATATATATATATATATATATATATATTTATATACATATATATATATATATATATATATATATATATATATATATATATATATTGTTGTTTTACCTTTTCTATATTGATGTTATCTATCGTGATGTTTTCTAGGCTGTTGCTTAATATCTTTGTTTTGTCGAGATTCATTTTTAATCCTATTTGATTCGATTTGTGATTTAAATCTTGTAGAATTGATTTTAGTTCATGGATATCTGTGCTTATTAGTACTATGTCGTCTGCAAAACGCAAATGGTTAAGATATCCTCCATCTATTTTTAATCCATTTTCGGCCCAATTTAGTTGTTTGAAAACATTTTCTAATTCCAAAGTAAATAACTTGGGTGAGATGGTGTCGCCCTGTCTCACACCTTTGCCAAGGTCTATTTTACTAATTTCCAGATCATCATCTATTTTTACGTGAAAAATAGCATCATCGTATATATTCTTAAGGAGGGCAGCATATCTTGAATCTACTCTGGCGTCGTCCAATGCTGTGAAGAAAGCCCATTTCTCGATACTGTCGAATGCTTTGTGATAATCGACAAATGCCAGATGTAGTGGTATGTTGTACTCTATTGGTTTTTTAATAATGGTCCGAATTGTTTGCAAGTGATCGATAGTGCTAAAACCCTTACGAAAGCCTGCTTGCTCCACTGGTTGGTATGCATTTAGTTTAGTTTATATATATATATATATATATATATATATATATATATATATATATATATCTATATATATATATATATATAAATATATATATATATATATATATATATATATATATATATATATATATATATATATATATATAAAATTTCGAAGAAGAGTTGTGTACCTATGATCAATACTGCACTCTATAAGAGTTCTTAACGTGAAGCTATACTGGACTTGGTCAAATGCTTTTTCAAAGACTACAAATATTAATATCAATGGCTTGTTGTATTCTATAACTTTCTCTATCAAGGATTTTATTAATTGAAGGTGGATATTCGTTCCAGAGACACTTCTAAATCCGGCTTGCTCTAGTGGTTGGTGCCAATCTAGCTTAAGTCCCAGTCTGTTAGTCTGTTAGCAATTATTCTGATAAAGAGCTTAGGTTTGTAGTTTCCATTTTCTACATCTCTTTTTTTATGAAATATAATCATAATAGCACTATTCCATTTTCTGGTGTAATTTATTCAAAGACGCAGGCATTATACTAACGCATTTTTAAAGCTTTTAGGACGCATTTACGTATAGTTTTATCATTTCACTAATAATGTCATCTTCTACAGATATTTTGTTGTTCTTCTTTTAAAGCTGATTTAATTTCCTCTTCCTGTCTTTAACTTTCGTTTTAGAACTTTAAGACTTTAGTTTTGTTCTACGATTTTAACAGTTTCTTTAGAGTTTCTTATGTCTTTCCTAATTGATTTTGAAATGGTTTGTTTTAAATTCATAATCCATTACATTAATAAATAAATAAAACTAAAAAAATTCAGTGGTTATTTATTATTCAGGCTAAACAGTCTTCAAAAATATATTTTGAGTGCCGAGAACATTGATTTTTAGCTCAGTAAGAACAAATATGACATTTGTGCTAACTTTGCTCCGGTCCGTCTAAGGCTCAGGAATTTTTAAATATTTTTACTAATAAAACTGTTGGTTCGCTGTTTCGTTTATTTTGTTTTTTCGCTTCTTTATTTAATCTTTAGAGTACACATGATTCCAAGTTCCTTTGGGGTAAAGGTTAATGGCAGTAGCCTTTACTAATGAAAAAAGGACTTTCCTTATATCTTAATATCCTTTTATCACTGATTTCTAGCTATTATTTTTTTCTGTTAAGATGGTGGCTTCTGAAGACACACTACGGTTATTTTTATTGTGTGTAATATTTTAGAAAAACATTTAGATTTATAAAAATACAAAAACACATATTTTTTAAAAACTTTATTTATTACCACAATTATATATTTATTTTATCACGGATTATTTTAATATGAAACAATTCCAATTTTTGATTAACAGTACCAATATCGTATTAAACTATATTGTAACAATTAAAAAAAAAAAATAAAACTAGACGGGACCCACTGTTGTCGACAAAAGTAGAATTTTTAAATATCACAGACCAATCTTAATACTAACAGTCAGTCTACTGGGATGTTAGAAATCACAATTAATTTAATTTTTCTTCGAAAGAAAAACCTTTAAAAGATCCTAAAACATAAAAAAAATTATTATACGGAAGATGAAATAAGCTTAGTCCTCTAAAAAATCATATATTTTTTTATATTCTGCATATTTACAATAAGTATTATCAGTTTTATTGAATGTGTTTTATTGATTTGGTGGTTATTTCAATTGTTTTTAAGTTTTGGAGATTTGTTCACTTTTTCAATGTTTAGGTTTAAGACCTCAAATTTTTCTAAAAAATATTTTAGATGTTTCTCATCTGCCTGGGTTACCCCAATGGTTCATATTTTTGTCATTTTTTACCTTTTTTAATCATTATTTAATAGTTCTTCTTCTTCTTAGAGTGCCGTCTTCTTACGGAGGTTGGCAATCATAATGACTATTTTCATTTGTGAATTTGCTGCTCTAAAAAAATCAATCGATCTGCATTGATACCAATCACGTAGATTCTTTCACCATGGGTTCTGCCTTCAGCCAACAGATATTCTTCCTAGAATCTTTCCCTGCATTACGATAATATAATAATCTCATAATCTCAAAATTTTATATTTTGGTCCCCTCATCACGTGGCCTAGGTATTTCAGTTTTTTGGTTTGTAAAGTGGTGATTAGTTCTGTTTATTTACCAACCCTCTCCAGTACTTCTTTATTTGTAATTCTATCAGACCATGACTTTTTTAATACTCTGCGGTATAACCAGATTTCGAAAGCCTCGATTCTTTTTAAATTGCATTTTTTTAATGTCCAAGTCTGAGCTGGATAAAATAATATTGAAAATATATAACAGCGAATGGTACGTAGTCTGATCTCCAAATTTAGATTTTTGCACGTTAGGAGTGGCTTCATTCGTATAAATGCTGATCTGGCAATCTTTATTCGCCTGTTTATTTCTATAGTATGATCGTTGGTTTCATTGATTAATGTTCCCAAGTACTGATATTTTTCTACTTGTTCTATAACGTTAGCATTTATTGTCAATGGGTGATGTATATTTTGTGGTCTTTTTGTAATTGGCATGAACTTCGTTTTTAAGCGTTTATAGTAATTCCCATCTCAGCACTATTCTAACTCCTCTACAAATCTTCATTTCTTCTGGGTGTTGCCAGTCAATTTGAATTATGGCACTTTGGTTCCAATATAATGTTTGCATTATATTTATGATTTTACTGCCAATGCGCTTGTTCATAAGTATCGATATTAGTTTTTCATGTCTTACTTTATCAAAAGCTTTTTCGTATGCAACGAAGCACAAGTGTAGATCAACGTTTACATCCGACATCGCTGAATCAATATGTTGATGGCAAATAGTCCTTCTCGAGTACCCATTCCATTTCGGATTACAGCAAAATTGAGCCGAAATACATAATATTTATCTAACTCTAAATAAATTGTTTATTAGATTAACGTATTAAAATTAAGTCAGTATTAGTAGTAATAAGATAAGTTAAGTGAATTAAGAATGAGATAAACCATTGAATAATTAAATGTGAAAGAAAAGAAATTTAAATCATGAAAGAAATTTATCTTCGAGAAAAATATTTATCTATAGACCACTAATCTAAATGGGGAAAGAAAATGGGGGGACCTAATGATTCCTAAAGTGAAGGTGTGCCAGTTCAATGTATGAATGTGAAATTCTAAATTCTACAATGACATATAACATAATTAATTGTCTAACAGATTGTGAATGAAAAGGAAATTATCTTTTGTTTTGTGAAATGTTATGATTATATAATGAGAAGATTTTATGAGAAATGTAATGGCAATTAAATGTTGAAAATGTAAGTTAAACTGTTCAAGAAATTAAGAAGAAGAAGAAGATCATTAATGACAGACAGGAAAGACTGAATAAGTTAATCTGGTTAAAATTAATATGAGGTGAGTAGTTAGTTTTCATGAATGTATGAAGGAACACTAATGGTAATACAGGAATAAAAGGAAAAAGTAGTTTTTGAAAAAAGTATAAAAATGTAATTCTACTCGGTATTATAGAAATTAAAAAGAAAAAGAGGGTAGGTGTATTAACAGGCAAAAAATATTAGATGAGTTAGTACGGTTAAGATTAATATGAGCTTGGAAAAGTAATGTCGTTAATGTGACAAAGATAGTATTAAAGGTTGTTGAATAAAATTACACATCCGCAGAAGTAGAAATTAGGAGGGGAATTAGACAAGGATGTGTTCTGTCGCCTCTGCTGTTTAATCTTTACTCCGAGTTTCTATTTAAAGAAGCATTGGAGGATTCCAAGAATGGAGTCAATGTGAGTGGCGTAAATATCAACAGTATCAGATACGCCGATGATACAGTGTTAATTGCGGATTCCGACTTCTACAGGTTGATCTTCTACTTTAGTTTCGAGCTTTTCGTAGCTAGATAATGTGATGCCTGGATATTGAAACTCCATCACTTGTTCTCTTATCTGACCTTACAGCTCCAGTATACATCTTTGCCGTTGTAACCATGCATTTTGTCTTTTTCTGGTAGTTATATTAAATTGGTGCAGCATACGTTGTAAATCGTCTTCACTTTGAGAGAGTAGTATTGCGTTGTCTGCATAGCAGATTATTTTAAGTTACTTTTTATCCATCTGGTATCCTTTTTTATTTATTGCTTTTTTATTATTTCATCCATAATCAGGTTAAACAATAGAGGACCTAGGGAAACTCCCTGTTTTATGCCATTGCTAGCCTCAGTAGGGTCGATTAGTTATTCTTCTACTTTTACTTTTATTGTATTGTTTTGGTAGATATTTTTGATCGTTTTAATTATTCCTAGAGGTATCTCTCTTGCGTACAGTAAGTGGATAACGTCGTTTAATTTGACCTGGTCAAATGCCTTCTTAAGATCCACGTAACATAAATATGCCGGTTTTTTGTATTCTAATGATTTCTCTTGCACTTGCATCATTATAAATATAGCATCGGTGCATGATCTTCCCTACCTAAAACCTTGTTGTTCTTCTGCTAGTATTATAATTTCATTCAGTTTATTTGTTATCTCTTTGGTTGTTAATTTTGTGTTGTGTTTAATAAATTAATTCCTCTGTAATTTTCCGGTGCTTCATCTCCGAATATTAGAAAGCCTTTTATTTTAAACATGGGTAAATAATAAAGCTTTGGTCAAAGTAGGCGCTGCGTTTGCACCCAGTTAAATAAAAATAATAACGTGTAGACTATTGAGAGCGTTGTTTGTAACTATTTCAGCACACTTAAGAGGTTTTGCATGGTTATGTGACAATGAACGAAACACGGTTTTTTGGAAAGCAAGTCATTGATTATCTTAAGCAAGGGAGAATCAGTAATAGTGAATATTGTGTATAGATAAGTTTGAAGGCATAAATTACTAAAACAGGTGCTATGAGATGCATATGAATGCATATTGTAAAAATTGCTTAAACTCTCATAGTATTCTTCAGATCTAACTCCTAAAATTATTTGTTTATTTACATACCTCAGAATACTCTAGACATAGAGATTTAATGTAAATTATCTATTATTGTCGCGAAACTACATAGTTTTAACACAAGAACAAAGAAATTTTGTAATCTACAAAGACAAATCGAATTGATGGTTATGTATTACAATCTGTGTATCACTTCTTTTCTTCTTCATGTTCCATCTTCTCGACGGAGGTAAAATATATGTCAGTCTTGCTTTTGTTATTCTTAATTCTATCTTATCTATAAGTATATTATCTACTGCAAAAGTTCTTTACATATAATCTTTGTTGTGATTATCACAAATTAAATTGTTTTAAGGTTCGTTTTTAGGTTTTGCATTGCACCTTTAAGTCTTTGAAGAAGTGTTTGTAGATCTTCAAGATTATGTTTTAATTATTTTATATTGTTTAAAACGTGACCGTTAATTTGTAGTACCTTGGTTATTTGACGCGTATTGAAAAATTAAATGAAAATATAGAAAATGCTACACATACAAATACTAATTTGTATTTACTTTCCTGACAAAGTTAGGAAAGCAATACAACAATTACTATTTTAATGGAAATAAGCCACAATTGACGTTTTATTCTCCACTTAATTATTTAATATATGTTTGTATTTTGAGAAAAATTTCTGAAGTAGAGATTGAAACGCCAGTAAACTTATTTTTACTATTTATTTTAAAATTGTAATAACTTTAAAATGCCACAAGGAAATAGCTTCAGAATAATAGTAATACAGCAAGCAAAAATAATAAAGCAGCTGGACCAGATCAAATCCCTGCTGAGCTACTTAAACTTTCTTTAGCAACATTTACAACGAAGGAAAAATACCAGATCATTGGTTTTAGTAACTGTTTATAACATTACAAAAAGAATAGAAAGCCCAATAAATACAGCGGTTTCAGACTAATCTGGGGAGGCTTTGGATGACAGACAAGAGGAGGTAAGACTAGGCGGAGAAGTAATCAACAATATCAGATACGCTGAACATATAGCCGTTCTTGCAGAAAATTTACAAGTTCTCTAAATTAGTAACAGACTTTGATAAAATTAGTCAGTGAAGCAAGTTATCGGAGAGGACTTAAAATTAACACTTCAAAGGCAAAGTGGATGGTGGTTGGAAAGATTAATATAGATCAAGGTCTCCTTTCGCTTCATCTAAGCGCAAGACCGTACGAACTTCTTATTTTTCCTAGAAATCGCGTTTCCTTCGTAATTATTTATTTTTTTTTCTACTAGATTTTGTTTTTTTAAGTGCTATTCGTTTAATTAATATGGCATTTATTCTAGGTGTCTCATCCACTGAAGTCGCCATGTTTTAAACGTTTCACTTATATTTGACTTGTTGTAGGTATGTAGGTATAGCGTTATTAGTCCTTTTAGGCCCATCGCTGGATGGATAATTTCTATCGTTTTCTGTTTTGAGCTCTTAGCTTCCAATCTCTGATTCCCATCTCTCTGACATGTTTTATCACTACATCTCTCCATTTATCTCTTTCTTGGTCTTCCCTTCTTATTTTTGGCCTCATGTACTCTCTAAACAATATTTTTGACTAGTCTATTACCTTGCATTTTTTCTAGATGTCAGAGCCATTCTAGTCTACGTTTTTTCACCACTTTTGTTATTGTAGAGCATACAATTGGTGTGGTACATTTCTGCATTAGTTCGTCTTCTTTATTTTCCCTTTACTACTTTTAAACTAAACATTATGCAAAGTATCTTTCTTTCCCATGCTTTCAATCTATTTTTTGATAACGCCAGTATAGAAAATTCTCTTCACAAAATAAAAGTGGTGTACCTTTTTTCTGCCTTCGAATGTTCATGAAAGGTTTTATTTATTTTTAAAGAATTCGTTCATTTAAAATATTTAAGTTCAGCAAGGTATTCCACCATTCATTAAAATTTAAATAAAGTATTAAATATTTAGTTTGGTAAGGTTAGGTTAGGTTAATTGTCTCAATCATGGATATATAATACAAATTTACTGACTTTCTAAAGGGCCGAGTACATCGACCGCGTGACCTAAATCTCCAATAGGAAGATCACGTGGTGGATAAGCCCGGTCCATTAGAAAGAGATGCAGGGACTTCCTTGCGTCGGTTTTCTCTGTCGCACTAAGGGGAAACGGATCAGTGTATTTTTGTATTATATTTCTATGGTCCCAATATCAAAGATCATTGACATAATGTACTATTGTATTCAGGTACTCTAGACATATCATATTTACCTAAATAAACAATAACGAATATAAAAATTGTATTTATTCATTGACTTTTATAATAAATATGTTTAAAATGTTCACTAGAATGACGTCATCAAGATTTCCAATAATGCTGACATGACTATGCACAACAGTCCGAGAGGTTACTCGTCGATAACTGTTGATATAGTCATGATGTAATGATAGCGGGGTATTTAAACCAAAGGAATTGAATTGTTAGTAAAGACTTTAAGGAATATAAGGTGTGCCCTTAATACAAAAAATGAAGCCGTAAACTTGATTAGTCACTTAAGGAACCTGTGGAAAGTTTAATCGGAAATCTTAAGCTCATTAACAGAAACCATGGCAATTAAATTCAATTTTGATATACCGTTCAAAATAGTTATAGAATCACCTAACGTCTGTTGAAGATGAATACATTTGTATGGTATACGGATCGATCCAAGACAAATAAAAGAGTTGACGAGAGAGCTCCTTTAAAATTCGCTAGAGGCTGTCCGACTTTCTTTTTGACTAAAATACACGTAATCAGTGTCAAATAGCGCTTCAGCAAAGCAGCATTATTATGTTTATTGATTTAGCAAATATTTTTATTAAAATTATAGCAAGAATGTTTTTAAATATTGATTGAAAAAAAAAACAATCAACTCAATTTAATTTTTTAACACAGGCAAACTAGATCCTATTTTTAATGTGAAATCTACATAATCGTCAGAGCGTCGTAGACAAATTTTTGAAAGCCCAGACCATACTGCGGAACCACAAAAGATACCGAAAGAAATAAAAATGTTAATAGAGTTGTAATGAAAATTTAAAGAGTTATAATTCAAAATCAATTCAAAGTCGATTAAAAAATGTTGAATTGACAAAAATATTGAATTAGCAACATTGGGGGTAGGTTTTCGTTCAGTGCAATTTAATCATGACAGACGAGAAGAAAAACGTTCATAGAGATAGTGACTGAACCTTATAATTTAAGCAACATAGGTAGGGTAACTGGACCATGATACAGGGAATACGAAATAGAGAAAGAACAAACATCTTCGTCTCCTGAGAACGTTAATACTTAGTAACGTAAGGTAGGTATAAACCGGCCAAAACAAGTATTGTGCAAGGAGTAATACTCAAACTCTTTAGACGAAAATTCCTGGCATTTATCAAGAGAACACCATTTCTTGGTGGAGAAGAGGGTTTGGAATAAAGGTTTCATGACAAATTACTAGTGACAAGTAATGTGTACCTCAAAGTAAAATAAAGAGAAGAGAATTATATCACACGGAAAATATAAAAACTAAAGTATTGCCCTTAAAAATGTTTTAAAAACCACTAGAACAAAAAACAGGAAATATATATGATACGAACAATCTGTAGTGAAGAAAAGTGAAAAACGATGTTTTTAATTTTAAATATCTGAAAATAAATTTTGACTGATTTTTCAAACATAATTAAACTGACTAGAGCGACCAACATCCCAAAGAATTACATTGAATAATACAGTACTTAAGATTTGAAATATGGGACTAGAATTAAATGATTATTTTTAAAGACGAACTTTTATGTCACCCATAACGTAAATTGTAAGAAAAATATTACTAGTAATTCATGTCTAAAAGCAACTTGTATATTTCTCGGACAAATAAGGTAATTTTGTTCATACTAACCTCTTGTTCGCTATTTATGATGACCAAAATCAAATTTGCTAAATAAGTTCAGGATATAATCCTTTAACTCCTTGTGATCCAAGGCTGGAACTCCACCAACTTTAAGTACCGGGATGAAATATAAACCAGAACGCCGGTGCTCACAGCATGGATCAAGGGTGAGTCCACAACAAGGTACAGTTGGCACGTCACATTTTGCTGTAGTTTCGCAGCAAGGGCAGGGGGGCTCTGTTGTGTCACAAGGTGGTTCAGATGGGCTGCAACATGGAGGTGTTGTTTCGCAACATGGTTCGGTGGTGGTAGGGCAACATAAAGTAGTGTGGTCGCAAGAGGGTTCAGTTGTTGTCGTGCAACAAGGTGTTGTTGGTTCACAAGGTGGTTCAGTTGTGCTGCAACATGGGGTAGTGTGGTCGCAAGGTGGTTCAGTTGTTGTCGTGCAACAAGGTGTTGTTGGTTCAGTTGTGCTGCAACATGGTGTAGTGTGGTCGCAAGGTGGTTCAGTTGTTGTCGTGCAACAAGGTGTTGTTGGTTCAGTTGTGCTGCAACATGGTGTAGTGTGGTCGCAAGGTGGTTCAGTTGTTGTCGTGCAACAAGGTGTTGTTGGTTCAGTTGTGCTGCAACATGGTGTAGTGTGGTCGCAAGGTGGTTCAGTTGTTGTCGTGCAACAAGGTGTTGTTGGTTCAGTTGTACTGCAACATGGTGTAGTGTGGTCGCAAGGTGGTTCAGTTGTTGTCGTGCAACAAGGTGTTGTTGGTTCAGTTGTGCTGCAACATGGTGTAGTGTGGTCGCAAGGTGGTTCAGTCGTTGTCGTGCAACAAGGTGTTGTTGGTTCAGTTGTGCTGCAACATGGGGTAGTGTGGTCGCAAGGTGGTTCAGTTGTTGTCGTGCAACAAGGTGTTGTTGGTTCAGTTGTGCTGCAACATGGTGTAGTGTGGTCGCAAGGTGGTTCAGTTGTTGTCGTGCAACAAGGTGTTGTTGGTTCAGTTGTGCTGCAACATGGTGTAGTGTGGTCGCAAGGTGGTTCAGTTGTTGTCGTGCAACAAGGTGTTGTTGGTTCAGTTGTGCTGCAACATGGTGTAGTGTGGTCGCAAGGTGGTTCAGTTGTTGTCGTGCAACAAGGTGTTGTTGGTTCAGTTGTGCTGCAACATGGTGTAGTGTGGTCGCAAGGTGGTTCAGTTGTTGTCGTGCAACAAGGTGTTGTTGGTTCAGTTGTGCTGCAACATGGTGTAGTGTGGTCGCAAGGTGGTTCAGTTGTTGTCGTGCAACAAGGTGTTGTTGGTTCAGTTGTGCTGCAACATTGGGTAGTGTGGTCGCAAGGTGGTTCAGTTGTGGTTGTGCAACAAGGTGTTGTTGGTTCAGTTGTGCTGCAACATTGGGTAGTGTGGTCGCAAGGTGGTTCAGTTGTTGTCGTGCAACAAGGTGTTGTTGGTTCAGTTGTGCTGCAACATGGTGTAGTGTGGTCGCAAGGTGGTTCAGTTGTTGTCGTGCAACAAGGTGTTGTTGGTTCAGTTGTGCTGCAACATGGTGTAGTGTGGTCGCAAGGTGGTTCAGTTGTTGTCGTGCAACAAGGTGTTGTTGGTTCAGTTGTGCTGCAACATGGTGTAGTGTGGTCGCAAGGTGGTTCAGTTGTTGTCGTGCAACAAGGTGTTGTTGGTTCAGTTGTGCTGCAACATGGTGTAGTGTGGTCGCAAGGTGGTTCAGTTGTTGTCGTGCAACAAGGTGTTGTTGGTTCAGTTGTGCTGCAACATGGTGTAGTGTGGTCGCAAGGTGGTTCAGTTGTTGTCGTGCAACAAGGTGTTGTTGGTTCAGTTGTGCTGCAACATGGTGTAGTGTGGTCGCAAGGTGGTTCAGTTGTTGTCGTGCAACAAGGTGTTGTTGGTTCAGTTGTGCTGCAACATGGTGTAGTGTGGTCGCAAGGTGGTTCAGTTGTTGTCGTGCAACAAGGTGTTGTTGGCTCAGTTGTGCTGCAACATGGAGTAGTGTGTTCGCAAGGTGGTTCAGTTGTTGAGGTGCAGCAGATGGGAGTTGTGTCACACTCGTGGGTTGTAGATTGACAACTGGATGTTGTTGTATCACAATCTGATTCAGTGGTTTCACAATCTGACTCCGTTGTGCTACAATCAGACTCAGTTGTACTACAATCAGACTCAGTTGTTTCACAATCTGATTCTGTTGTACTACAATCAGACTCCGTTGTTTCACAATCTGATTCAGTTGTTTCACAATCTGATTCGCAAGTTGTCCACGGTTCACAGGATGGTGTAATATCACACGGTGTAGTAGTCTTGCAGCAGCAACAAGGACAAGGACAAATTTCTTCTTCTTCTTCACAAATATCTTGTAATTGTTTAATAAAATCTTTTGCGCAGACAGGATTCTGTTGATTGTTGACTAAATGCGTTAAAATCTGTATCAGATGTCCTAACAAACATGATTGTTCAGATGGTGTTACTATAATTTTTCTGCATTTGCACTTAGTTGGTGCAGAAGATACAAAACTACATGTTAATAGAAGTAACCCGAATAGGGTCACTATACGGCCAACAAACATTGCCAAATGTGGCACAACAAACCGGTCATTTCGCTTTTTATATAACAATATCACTTGTATACATATTTTGTGTAATAAAACATTTAGCGAATTTTATTAAATAATAAATATGGGAAATACCAGAATGTTTTTACGATTGTAAAGGTCAAGTTTTAAAAACAATGAAAACTCCAAGCGATGCATGTTCATTCACCTTTTCAGGAAAATAATTTTATATAATTATTTATTTTTGTTTTAAAAAATTTACTCGTTTAGATATATGTATTGATAAGACAATAGAAATTCCATGCTATAATAATGTCAATAATGGGAGATCTTATGAAGTTATTTTACTTACGAGTACATGGGATCAAACCACAATAATTGATTTTAATGAAAGTTTTCATATAATGATTTGATGATTTAGACCAGGGTCGATAATTTTTAAAATAAAAAAAATATAGTAGAATGAAACCTATTAAAAAAAGAAGAGAATATGCTAAAATGTAAAAAAAAATTACACTCCATCCGAGGTCGGGAAGTGGGGGAGGGATTTAAGGGTAAAAATCGGTTTATCGCGATTTTCGGCGAAACTATAAGTGCTATGGAAAAAAGTTGTATAGCAAAGTTGTAGGCACCAAAAAGATCTACAACTTTTGTATTTACACTTTTTTCACATAACCTTAAAATTTTTGTGAAAAATTCAAAAAAGTTTTTAATTTTTTATATTTATCTTTAAAAAAATTTTTTTTTTCACGAAATTTGGTGAAAACTTGCCTTAGTATGTATTAAATATACTGTAATTTTTTGGAATTGAAAAATTTATTTTTTTACCTGATATTGATTTATTATCGAAAAAGCACCCTAATTTTCAATCGAAAATTCACGCATCAAAATATCAGCTTTTTTTAAAAAGTCGATGAGCTTTTTGTTCATTAAAATCTCTACTTTCCGATAGTGTAAAAAATACATTACTATGAAAAATGTTCACAAAAAACGCAAAAAACGAAGAAAACTCGAATCGAACAATTTTTTTTTCATCATTATGTACAATTTTGAGATATTTCTTATAATTAATACTGTAATTAGTCATGTAGCTTAAGATTTCATGATATATTGATAAACAAAAAAAATATAAATCCACAAAACATTAAGACTGCAAAAAGACATGTGAAAATAGCTGTTAAAAATATTCAATATAGGATTTCAAGATTTTAAAGGGAGTTTCAATCAAAAAAATGTGACCGCTATACGATTTTTTTAACAATTAAAAAGCTGGCTTATTAATGTTTAGTTAGATTTTTGTCAGATATATATATATATATATATATATATATATATATATATATATATATATATATATATAATATTTATGATGTATATATTTATCATAATATTTTTTAGGGCATCATTAATTTTTGCCTCTTTGATGGCATTCCTTCGTTGCCTTCTGGTTCTAGAAGATCTTCGAAATCTTCAAGACAATCACCGTCTTCATCTCCAATATTGTTTCTTGTCTGCGTTACTTCCTCATCCACAATTTCATCATTTATTATCATTAATTTCTTCGTAGGCGTTTTCATCCACATTAGAGCATTTTTCCGAGCCGTGACAACTTGAACATTTTGTGCATTTCAAACCATGTTTTCGGCAACCAAATTTTAAATAATTGTTACATTCAGTTTCATAGCTGCAACAAATAGTTTTGAGCAGTATTTCCGGGATCAATTCCTTTTCTGTAAATTTGGGCATAATGCCTCGTTGATGTTGTTTGCAGCCCCAATCAATTGCTGTCAGTTCGTTGCCTAGACATGTTTGAAGCCGATAATATGACCTGTAACAATATTGTTCTGCTGCATCTTCTGTGGGTGGGAGATTTGGCAATACGAAAGATGATTTGATTTTTGTCAATTGATATTTTTTAAATCGTAATTGATTTAGCGTTAGCTTACCATTTTTGCACTTATAAATAGATTTAATTAATTGTAATCCATTTTTGCGATATCTTGTTTGTTTGCATCTTTTTCATAAAAAATGTTAACCAGACTTGTCAAATTTTTAGCGTCTAATAATGAATTTACGATACTTTTCTTTCCTTTTCCGGCAAATCCAGATGTTGTATCGCAACCTAAAACAATGCAGAAATGCAATGATATTTTGGCAAGATTAATATTTGAAACTATTCGACGTGAAAAATTAATCTTTTACAGTTCCAGAACTTGGTTTAAGAAAATAAATGTCAATATTATTTTCATTTAATTGAATCAAAAGGACCAACAGATCAATATCTTGACCCACGACAATGACAGTTTTATTTGTATCTCTGTCAATTTCTATCGAAGTCTTAATTATATCAGTATTAGCATATTCTTCTGCTTGTTTACAGAAAGATAATTGTGACTATAATATTTCCATTAAAGTTTTGATTATTTTATCTTTGTTTTCCTCGTTTGACAAAAATGTTTCCCGCAAAAATGGTATTTTAGTATGGTTTTGATAATGAAACTTTGGAATATTGTATGAGATTTTTCTACGACTACGTTCTGCTTTTATAATTGAATGAGCTGGTGTCACAGTTACTGATTTTTCAATTTCGGAATAGCCGTCAAAAACGAAATGGCTGCCTACTGCATAATGTTTTTCAACATAGCACAAATATACATTCCTGATCTCTTCCACCGTTTCATTTTTCTGCCAAATTACTTTTTGCAGTAAAAATCCACCGTCGACGATATGCACAATGCCGTCAGAATGCGTTGGTTCATTTGTACTCAATAATTCGTAGAGCTGAGATTTAACGTTTTTCCTGAGACCATTTTCGCTAAAAAGTGACAATGAAAAAGGTGCAAGTTCGTATTTTAAATAAGTCTGCACATCTTTTTTACTGTCGACCATTAGAGATATTCGTTGAAATAGCAATCACGTCTCTCCAATTCACGTTCTTTTAAATTTGACACTGCCACAATTCATTACCACAACAGCTTGTAAAGATTTTTCTCCTTCTTCATACGCTTCATAACAATTTACAAAAGTACTGCCAATAATTCCAGAAAATATCGACATAATGTTATCAGTCTCTGGAAAAAGATCATATCTGTTGAAAAATTTATGTAATAGTTGTAAATCAGCTACATCTCTTTTTATTCCATATTCCCGTAAATCAATGTGCTGCTCTGTATTTGCAAAAGAAAACATTACAAAAATCTTCCAATTCATTGCAAACTTCTGCATAATGATGAAAAAAAAAAAAATGTGCGATTTGAGTTTTCTTCGTTTTTTTGCGTTTTTTGTTTCCATAGTAATGTATATATTTTGAGTTTTCTTCGTTTTTTTGCGTTTTTTGTTTCCATAGTAATGTATATATTTTTTTACACTATCGGAAAGTAGAGATTTCAACGAACAAAAATCCCACCGACTTTTTTTTTAAAAATCTGACATTTTGACCCGTGCATTTTCGATTAAAACTTAGGGTGCTTTTTCGATAATAAATCAATATCATGTAAAAAAATAAATTGTTTAATTCCACAAAATTACAGTGTATTTGATACATACTAAGGCAAGTTTTCACCAAATTTCGTAAAATTTTTTTTTCAAGATACAAATAAAAAATCAAAAACTTGGTTTTTTGAATTTTCCACAAAAATTTTGAGGTTATTTGAAAAAAGTCTAAATACAAAAGTTGCAGATCTTTTTGTTACCTACAACTTTGCTATTTAACTTTTTTCCATAGCACTGGTAGTTTCGCCGAAAATCGCGATAAACCGATTTTTCGCCCTTAAACCCCCCCTCCCGACCTCGGATGGAGTGTAATTTATTTTTTCTTCCAATTTTAGCATATTCTCTTCTTTTTACAATAGGTTTCATTATACTATAATTTCTTTTGACTTTTTACCTTTTTTAAAGGCTTCGACACTGGTCTAATTCTCTTTTTTATGTTTAAGTTCTGGTTCGAGTGATAACTCAAATGTATGCTGATGTGTGTTTATTTTATGTAGACTTCGGTTATAAATTCTGCATTCTTCTTTGTGAGTAACACCTCCAGAAAAGGTAGTAAGTGTTTTTCTTTTTCCACTATGAATTTTTCATTCGTTTATAAACAGCAGATGAAGAAATGAATAAAAAGGAAGAAACAGTGCACATAGAAGAAACATGAAGTATACATCGAAATTTCAAAAGAACCAACATTAGAGGAATTGGAGGAAGTAATATAGAGAAGCAAAAAGGAAAAGTCACTAGTAAAGATGGACTTAATATGGAACTAATAAAATACGGAGGAAGCGAACTAAGAAAAAACATACTGTCAGTATTAAAAAATATATGAAAAGAAAAAAATGCCAGGGGACTGGGAGGTAGGACAGATCATAACAAAACAAAAATAGGGATACCAACAAATTTGTGAAAATTATAGAGGAATAACGTTACTAAATACAACTTATAAAATATTGACATCAATAATAAAAAGGTTATCAAAGATCACAAAGAAGACAGTGGAACAGTACCAATGTAGATTCACGGAAGGAAAACCTACAATAGATGCAATACACACAATGAAATAAATAATTGAAAAAGCAAACGAATATAAATTAGAAATGGAAATTTTATTCATAGACTTTAAACAGGCATTTAATATTCAATTAAAAAGAAAGGATTAATGATCACATTTAAAAAATTAAATATTCCACATAAACTCAGAAAACGAATAGAAATGACAATGATAATTACAAAAATTGGTATAAAGACACAAAGAGGAGAGACAGCGCTCTATCAACAACGCTATTTAATCTAGGCTTAGAATATGTACTACGAAATATAAATACAGAAAATTTCAGAACAAGAGTTAGTCAAATGAGAAAGGAGAGGTAATGGGACTAAGATTAAATCTAGAAGAGACAAAAATATTAAGATTAGGGAAAAAGTCTATGAAGAAAAAATCAAAATATGAAGTTCTGAGTTTGAAGAAGTAGAATCCTTCAAAAACCTAAGAGTTAGAATAAGCAAAACCAGGGAATGAAAGTCTAAAATAAAAGAAAAAAAATAAGCAGCGAATTAAGCTTATCTTGCAAACAAAAGATTACTTAAAAGCAAAACACTGCCTAAGAAAACTAAGATGAACATTTATAACACCATAATTAGGTCAAAGTTATTATATGCAGGAGAAACAATGATGGTGGTCAAAAAAGATGAAAGGACTTAAGAATACCGGAGAGCAAGATTATGAGAATCATATTTATACTAATCAGAACAGAGCAAAATGAATATAGAAGCAGAACAAATGCAGAGATTTAGGCAGAACTTAAAAAAAACATCGCCACTAAAATAAAGTAATGTAGAGTTAGATGGTTAGGTCACATTTGGCGAGCAGGAGATGAAGCAGTGACATACACAATGATAGAATGGAATCCAGGAGAAAGAAATAGAAGGGGAAGACCAAGATTAAAGTGGCTGCAAGAAGTTAACGAAGACCTCCACACGGTAGGAGTCAATGAATGGAGAGGAAAAACTAGAGACAGGAAAAAATGGAGAGATGTCGTTAAGAAGATAGCATAAACAAAAGGGACTAATCCACCTAAGAAATAGGACCTAGAAAGCATTCAAGATGTTTTGAAAGAAAAATCCTCAGAAGAATTTTTGGGTCTTATCACGTCATTAATAGCAACCAATACCGAATGCTGAGGTCAAGCAGATGTATAGAGCTGGGGACATAGTCCAAGAGATTAAATCCCAACATCCAAGATGGGCTGGCCACGTTGATAGAGTCCCTAATAACCACCTTGCCATGTTAATATGGGAGGAAGTTCCTACAGGAAGAAGGCCATTGGGACGTCCACGAATGCGAATGGTCAGATCTAAGAACAATGGGGCTACCCACTGACCCAACTATCATGAACAATCATTCAAGATGAAAGCAAGTTTTTCAGTCAGCCAAGACCCACCCCGGGTTGTAGTGCTACGAGAAGAAGAAGAAGAAGAATTGCTGAAACTTTACCAAAGAATCTTTAATGAACATTGGGAAGTGTTGTGACGTAATAAATCATACAAATATTACAGAAATGATTCTAATTAGGTTTTCAAATAATTATTTAGGTACAAACATAGTAAATTAAACTAATTTTGTTTTTTTTATGTTTTATTATTATTTAGGTAAGCCAGGGGAATTTTCTCAACAAAAGTAACAATATCTTATTTTTAAAATGATTTTTAACACATCACTGAATTTAATCAATTATATATTTAAATTTATTTTTAATATATCTAGGTACTTATTCTACTTATTTCTTTTCTAGTGGAAGTTGTTTCGAGGGTCAGTGGCAAAATGGAAAGAGGCATGGCCTGGGTGTGGAGACGAGGGGTCGATGGATATATAGGGGTGAGTGGACGCAAGGTTTCAAGGGCAGATACGGAGTTCGACAATCAAACACGTCGACTGCCAAGTATGAAGGCACTTGGGCAAATGGATTACAGGATGGATATGGGTCAGAGACTTACGCCGATGACGGTAAGTTCCTATCTTTCAATTATATCTAATAAAATAATTTTTATCATTAATTTAAAACATCAATTATATGATATTTATTCATAGTAAATATCATACAATTAATTACACAGCTATTTATATATAATAATTGAGGTTCATAAAAGCCAAACAAGACCTCTAAGCTGATAAGAAGGAAGCAGGAAGGAGAGGCGAAAAACAAATGGATCTAATATTTTTTATCTCAATCTAAAAATATTAAAGTTTGAATCATTAGAATGTTTTTAGTTGCAGCCAAAATTTACCGCATGGGTTTTTCTTATTTTTAAGGAATGTTCCTTCCTAATAGACTAATTTTACCTCGTTTTTAATATAAAATTACCTCGTTTTAGTTCAATAATTATAGCTAATTACCATACACAGTTTATAGGTTGTTATAAAATCGATCAATTAGTAATTATTTTCTTCTTAAAAATTCACTTCAACTCAAGACTTCTTCTCAATGTGTATAACTAACTAACTAACTAACTTAACTCTCAATTACACCAGTTAATACGTTTAGAAGACTACACTGGTTAACAGTAACGTTACAGTAACGTTACAGAAAGAATGTGTGGAATGTTTCGGGAGTTCTTTTAGAGACGTGTCTATTTTTGGAGGTTTGATCCATCCAAGGAGGAAAATTTACATGAATAGGCATAGAAAGACTGAATCGTTCTAAATTAAGACCAATACGTTTTATTCGCTCAGAAAATGGTAGTTTTTTTAATGCAATGTTTGTGTAAAGATCGGACGATATATTTGTTCTGCAAAGTATTGTTAAATAGGTTACGTTGCTGTTGTTTGCTAAAATTCTGGCAACGTAATTTAGTGATAGGAGTTGCCTTCATTGGCTTAAGGGTAGTTCATTAGCCAGAGCTTGTAAGCTACTTACTGGACTAGTTCTTGTGTCACCTAAAACTAATGTTAAGTACATATTTTGATAGTCAAGTTTTTCGTAAGATGTTTTGTTAGCAGTATCGTAGCATAAGCAGCTGTAGTCTAGTTTACTTCATATAAGTGATCTGTAGAGAGTAAGTAAGGTTGTTTTATCTGCCCCCATGAGGTATTTGACAGCATTTTTAGTAGATTAATTCTGGATTGGTAAGTACGTTGCAGATTGGTTATGTGGCTTTTCCAGTTTAAGTTACGTTCAAAAGAAAGTCCTAAGAAACTTATTTTTTCTGCGTGTTTCAGGACAACTTCATTTAATGTTAATTGAACATTAGGATAATTGTTTCTTTTGCTAAAAATTAAATATCGTGTCTTTTCACTAGAGAATATAAAACCCGTGTTTTGCGACCAGCTTTCAATTGTGTGTAAGGTAGTTTGCAGTATATGTGTTTCCAGAGTTACATTGTTTGTTTTTAGAGAAATGACTAGGTCATCTGCTTATAGGCTAGCAAAAACAGGTAGTTTTATTTGATGTATAATACTATTTATTGCAATTAGAAAGAGAGTAGGACTTAGAGTAGATTTTTGTGGAGTACAGTTTTTAAATACTCGTCTGGAAGATGTGAATCCATTTGTTCTAATTCGAAAAGTTCGTGTTTTTAGAAAATTTTAAATAAAGGACAACATATGCCCTTGAACGTCCCATTCTTAAAGTGTTTTTATCCACGTTTTTATCCATGTTGTGGAGACATCTTTTCTTAGAGCATTAAAGAAAATGCTTTTCTTATGCCAAAAAATACGGCAATAAGTTTTTGGTTGTGCGGAAAGGATTCATGTATACTTGATTCAAGTGTTATTAGATTGTCTGTTTATGTGTTTATTATATTTAAGGATTGGAATTATGGTTGCTTGCGACCATAGATCAGGAAAGTCATGGTGAATAAAAATATTGTTAAAAAGGTCAACTAATATTAGTTTTGAATTAAATGAATGTTCCTGCTTTACATTTCTCTTTTGCAAATAAATATTTTTTTTAAATTCTTATATTCATCTACGATATTTAAGTTATAATTCTTATATTATTTCTTTTCTATATTTTTCTGATATCTTCCGGTTCTTCTTGTCTTTCGACAATTATTTTCTTTTAATGTTTTTATACGAACTAGATTAAATTTATTTTTAAGTACTTTATATTTGCCGATTCAATTTCGGATTGAGTTTTTGGTTACTTAGAAATTTCCTCATCTTCAAAAAGGTTGCTCTTGATTGCTCTATTCTTGAGTACATTTCTGATTTCTGATTCATATCTTCCATAATCCA
This sequence comes from Diabrotica balteata, assembly GCA_918026665.1. Lineage (NCBI taxonomy): Eukaryota > Metazoa > Arthropoda > Insecta > Coleoptera > Chrysomelidae > Diabrotica > Diabrotica balteata. The sequence continues at coordinate 31,734,451 of OU898283.1, forward strand.
GACTCATAAGGATTTCATTTTGTCTACTTGCTCAAAATCGTCATATTTATCTGGATCCTTGTAATAACTTTGCTCCTCTTACTGATAACCATGGTTTTTGTTTTCTTTATAGTTATTGTTAAACCAAACTGTTCTCCAGTATCACAAATTGTGTTTCGTAACATCTGCAGGTTTGTCTCACTTTCAGCGATAATAAATGTATCGTCAGCATAACGGATGTTATTTATATTTTCACCATTTATCTTGATCCCTTATGTACAGTTTTAAGTGCTTACGTAAATTACTCTTCGGAATATATATTAAATGGTAATGGTGAAAGTACACAGTCCTGTCTCACTCTTCTACTTATCTGTTGCGCATCCGTGCTATTTCCATCTAATATTACCACAGCCTGTTGGTTTCAATAGAGATTTCTCACTATGTTAATATCATTTTTGTCTAGTCCTTTTCTCTTTAGACATTATATGAGAATGTTATGTTTAACTTTGTCGAAAGCTTTCTCATAGTCTATAAACGCAACGAAAATATCTTTTTGTTGGTCTCGACATTTTTGGGCAAGAATTGTGAATCTATACACAGCTTTCTCTGTTCCGAAGCCGTTACAAAAGTCAAATTGTCTATTACTCATATCCGCTTCGCATTTTCTGAATATTATATGATTCTGAATATATACCTATACTTATGATAAGAAGAAATGGCGATTGGAATGGAATAAACGGTAAACAAGATATGCTGTATAAAGCAGCGGATAAGTAAGAAAATGTAGGTGTGTTTTTTCTATTTTTATAAATTGACACACAATTGTCTTCAGAATTTTTATTCTTTTAAAAATAATTTGAAGATACCCCGTATTTATTTACGTAAATCAAATATATACAAAAAAACCTATTGTACAATGAAGCATTCGAAAAATTTAGATGTAAATCTATTTATAGAAATTGGCATACGCGTTACTGTCGTGTGCTAATATTAAACGAAGTCATCATATCATGATAATTTTATTTAACGCCATTACTCAAAAACCAGTATCGACAATATTTCATCATTTTACTATAGTCTGCTTGGCTAATCTCTGGGGCAATTTTATAAACTAAATAACGAAAATTCGTAAAAAAGATAGCATTGCAATGGAATCGTCAAAGTGTGAAGGGAAAGTAACAATTAAAAATTTTACTGAAAAGAAGGTAAGAAAAGAAAATAGTTAGGGAGAAGACTTTTTTTTACTGTACTGCTAGATTCCAGTAAGAGTCTAAGAAGGTATCCATTGAATTCTGACAGGCAACGGTGGGGGAAATCTTTTTTGGACACGGAACAAGACACCCTTCATCTTTAAGCCGAGTAGGATACTAGGCCAGAAGACCCCAGGGTAGTGCCGGATTTACCGTGTTCCGGCTAAAATCTTAACCACCAGAGAGGTGGTCTTGCCACTCAATAAACAACTAAAATAAAAAAACTAAAAATTTATAAATAACCATACCTTTACCGTAAATCAGAAAATGTTTCAGACGTTAGGCCATAAACTAATAAATAATATTAACCATAAATTTCAGATCCCTGGATCAATTTTCTCCTTTGTCCTCCTGTTCCTTTTTCTTCATCAACCCAGAAATCAGAGAGTGTACTTCTATCCATTCTTTCTCCCCTCTCAACATTATGTTTACAAATCATGAATGTGTTGCTTGTGTGAGTCCATTTCAAATAGGTAAAGAAATAATAAATAAGACTTACTTACAATCAATTTAATTTAACTATCAGACGACCGGTTTCGCTTTCTACAATATGCAAAGCATCTTCAGGTCTCGATACAAAGTTAAACAAATGCTGAAATGATAAAAACCCATATTAGGGTGTTGTCTAATAAAGATAAACAAATTAGATGTTATAAATTACAATAATTATGCCAATATTACATGTCTGTGATTTTATTTAAATGATTGAGTTGAATAAAAGGTATAAAAAATTTTTTTAAGAGGGTTAAAAAGACAAGGTAAGGCCCACAAATTGTTATAAAATCTCTTCTATTGTAATAAATTAATAAATGAGCAAATAAATAAATAAAATATAATTACTTACATGCCGGTACTCTATTAATAGATGGATGGTAGAACATGTTTGAAATGAACATGAAACATGTTCTACCATCCATCTATTAATAGAGTACCGGCATGTAAGTAATTTTATTTTATTTATTTATTTGCTCATTTATTAATTTATTACAATAGAAGAGATTTTATAACAATTTGTGGGCCTTACCTTGTCTTTTTAACCCTCTTAAAAAAATTTTTTATACCTTTTATTCAACTCAATCATTTAAATAAAATCACAGACATGTAATATTGGCATAATTACTGTAATTTATAACATCTAATTTGTTTATCTTTATTAGACAACACCCTAATATGGGTTTTTATCATTTCAGCATTTGTTTAACTTTGTATCGAGACCTGAAGATGCTTTGCATATTGTAGAAAGCGAAACCGGTCGTCTGATAGTTAAATTAAATCGATTGTGAGTAAGTCTTATTTATTATTTCTTTACCTATTATGTTTACAATTTTCTTTCATCCAGCCCGAAACCCATTAGCCTCTCGAAATCTCCCATCCCATTTGCCCATATCTGGCGATTAAACAGGTGGGCGAGAGCATTCGGTACTCCACAAACAGTACAGTCTGCCAAGGAAGATTTGCCTATTCTATTAGTGAAGGTGCCAAAACTACCTCCTGAACTTCCTGAACTTACATTTCCGCCACGGTCTCAGATCGGGAATAAGCTTCTTCGTCCACCTTGCCTTTCCACTATCATTCGCCTATTATCTCTGCCACTCTACTATCGTTCTTCCTCTTTCATTTTTATCTACATTTACATTCATCCTCCTCGAATACTTCCTGGCTCGCTCTTTACAAAATAAAACGATCGGTATCACCGCTCCAATGACATATAGAGCCTCATTCGAAACTGTCCTATATGCGCTAGATACCCTGAGGAGCATTCGCCTTTGCGAAGTCTCCATCAGCTTAGCGTATTTCGCAGTTTTTGGTACACTACACTACACAGGGGCAGCGTAGGTAACCACCGACTGGAAAACTCCATTTATAACCTTTCTTTTGGTGCTTCCTGGGTCTTCAATTTTTCGCAACAGCCGTATCAACGCCTCCAGATTTCGTTCGCCTTACTACTGTCTTTTGGATGTGTGCTCCGAATCTTAAACCTTCCAACAATCAGACTCCCAGATACTTAATTGCTTTAACCGGTGCAATCTCTACACTTTCCACTATAAAGCGAAGAGAGAATTTTTCCCGGGTCCCTTTGAGAACTAACACATCCGTTTTCTGAGGCGCTAGCTGTAGATCGTTCACTCTGATCCACCTACTAATGAACGCAGGGCTGTGTTAGCCGCAATAGTCATGTCCGTTTTCTGACTCGCCTTCGCAACAAGTGCGAGATCATCGGCATAAGCTACAGGAGTGCATCCCCTTGGCATCTGTAGCCTCAACACCCTATTGTACAGAACATTCCACAGGATGGGACCTAGTGCTGACCCCTGCGAACATCCTGCGACAAACTGATGCTGGTATCTTTTTCTCTTATGGACCTGTGAGTAAAGTATATGTCAATTACGTTGACCAGATATTCACTAACGCCCAATTCTCTCAGCGTGGAGATGATTTTTTTCCAATGATGCCGTATTAAAGGCATTCTTAACGTCAAGCAGAATGAGAGCCACCCATCTCTTTGTATCCTGCGTGACTAAAAAGGTTACTTCTGTGACCGCGTCTATGGTGGACCTTTTGGCCCTAAAACCATATTGGCAGTCGTTCAGCGCATGCTTTTCTTCTAGCTCTCGCTCAAGGCGGTCTTTTATAAGCTGTTTATATAATTTAGCTATCGAACTAAGTAAGCAAATTGGCCGAAATCGCACCTCTTCCTCTTCAGCTCTACCTTTTGGGATAAGGACAACCTTGACTTCTTTCAACATTGTTGGAAACTGCTGTTGTTCAAGCAGTTTGTTTAGCAATCTCAGAAAAACCTGCTGGTATTTTAGTACGGTGACTCCTACTGTCTCCGACATCACTCCATCTATGCCAGGTGTTTTTCGGATCTTCATCTGTCCAACAGCCTCGCCGAGTTCCAACTCTGGTTAACGGCATGTACAAATAATATAAATAAAATTCTATACATTTATAGTTTAAAATAGATAAAGAAACTGAACAAGCTCGATTCAGATTTGATAATAATTAAGTATTTCCTGTTATCTTGTCACAAAAATCAAATTAGTGATAATGCAGAATTTTGACCATAGAAAAGTATACAAACACACGAAGCATCAATGGATAATAAAAATAACTATAGATTAAAATAAAGAAACTCAATGTAGCCATCAATATTAGAGACCAAATTAAAGGGAATAAGCGAAAGTACAGTAAAGACGATACTAAAGAAGATAAAGCTATTTACGAAAGTCTAGCAACAATCCAACAGCCAGGTGAGCAAATCAAACTATTATCATACAGAGAAGTAAACAGTGCTATTAAATATAGATTAAAAATAAAAAAAGCTCCAAGTTATGATCTAATAACAGGAACTATCTTAAAAGAGTTACCATATAAATAAATGAATAGTTATGATAACACAACTTTTCAATGCCCTACTAAGGGTGAAAGTTGTACGAACTCAGTTGAAAATTTTTGACATAATAATGATCCATAAACCTGGTAAACCTCATGAACATACCTCTGATTGCCCTATTAGTCTCTTACCTGTAATTACTAAACTATTAGAGAAGATAATAGGAGATAGACTTATGAAGATAATAACTGATAATAATCTTTTCGCGGATCATCAGTTTGGTTTCAGAGAGAAGCATTCAATAACAGAACATGTACAAACAACCGTTGATATAGTGAATCAAATTTTTCAAGAAAATATACTGCTATGTACTATTTCTTGCATTAAATTGCATTATAGCAAATACTTTATTTCAACAACCTAAAAGACTACTATATACCTGGAAATCTCCAGCTGATCAAGAACGAAAGGTAGTGAGAAATCATTACGTCTTGAAAGCTGGTCGCAAAATACGGGTTTTATATTCTCTAGTGAAAAGACACGATATTTAATTTTTAGCAAAAGAAAAAATTATCCTAATGTTCAATTAACACTAAATGGAGTTGTCCTGAAACACGCAGAAAAAATAAATTTCTTAGGACTTTCTTTTGAACGTAACTTAAACTGGAAAAGCCACATAACCAATCTGCAACGTACTTACCAATCCAGAATTAATCTACTAAAAATGCTGTCAAATACCTCATGGGGGGCAGATAAAACAACCTTACTTACTCTCTTCTTCTTCTTCAAGTGCCGTCTTCGTTCCGAAGTTTGGCTATCATCAAAGCTATGCGTATTTTAAACAGTTGGTAATTGGTGCAATTGTACTATTCTCTCAAGTTTTCAACCATGAATGCCTTCTTCTTCCTATAGATCTCTTTCCCATTATCTTTCCCTGTATAATCAATTGCAGCAACTGGTATTTATCTCCCCTCATAACATGTCCCAAATATTGTAGTTTGCGCTTTTTAACAGTAAGTATCAGCTCTTTCTCTTTCCGCACTCTCCGCAAAACCTCCACATTTGTTACTTTCTCTGTCCAGGGTATTCTTAATATTCTACGATACATCCACAACTCAAATGCTTCTATTTTTTTGGTATCGATCTTTTTCAATGTCCATGTTTCCATCCCGTAGAGGAGAACTGACATAACGTAACATCTCAAAAGGCGAATTTTAAGTTTTAGACTTAGATCTTTTCCGCAGAACACTTTTTTCAATTTAGTAAATGTGGCTCTAGCTTTCTCTATTCTGGTTCTGATTTCTTCAGAGCAATCATTATTTTCGTTGATAACAGTTCCCAGGTAATTATATCTTCTTACACGTTCGATTCTTTGATCATGCACGTTTATGTCATGGAAGCTTTGTGGTGATTTAGATATTAGCAATATTTTTGTTTTGCTTATGTTAAGTGATAATCCGTGTTCTTCACTGCATTCTACTATTTTGTTAATTAGTATTTGAAGATCTTCCCAAGTTTCTGCGATTAGTACCGTGTCATCGTCATATCTCAAGTTGTTTATTCGGATGCCATTTATCTTAATACCTATATTTTGATCCGAAAGTGCTGTGTGTATAATGTCTTCGGAGTATAGATTGAATAAGGTCGGTGAGAGTATACAACCCTGTCTTACGCCTTTCTTGATCTCGATTTCCTCCGTTGTCTCTTGCTCTATTCGGATATTTGCTTTCTGGTTATAGTAAATCTTAGAGATAATTCTAATGTCCCTTTTATCCAAGTTTTTTTCTACTAGCAGTTTCATTAAGTGATCGTGACGAACTTTATCAAACGCTTTGTTGTAATCAATGAAGCACACATATATATATATATATATATATATATATATATATATATATATATATATATATATATCTTGGTTTATTTGGTTTATATCTAGACATCTTTGGCATATGACGTTAAGTGCAAATAGTGCTTCTCTTGTTCCAAGCCCGTTCCGAAATCCGAATTGAGTATTACTGATATCTGCATCTAGTTTTCTGTTAATTCTTGAGTGGATTACTTTGATGAATACTTTTAATGTATGACCCATTAAGCTTATAGTGCGGTAGTCAGTGCACTGTTTTGCATTTGCCTTTTTTGGTAAGGTTACAAAAGTTGAAAGTAGCCATTCCTTTGGTATTTCTCCTCTTTTGTAGATGCAGTTAAAAAGGTCGAGTAGAATATTCACTGATTCGCCTTCCACAAGCTTAAGAAGTTCTGATATGAGCCCGTCTGGACCCGGTGATTTACCATCTTTCATTATTTTTATAGCGTATAATAATTCTTCTTTAGTTATTTCTGGTCCTTCGTCGCCTTGTAAGTTATCTATATTAGGTTCTTGTCTTTCATCGTCGAACAATTCTTCTACATAGTTCTTCCAGGTCCTAAGCTTTTCTTGTAGATCGGCTATTATTTCACCATTTGCGTTGCATAGGAGATTGGGATGTTTTCGTTTTTGTGTACCTGTCAGTTCCTTTATCTTTTTATGTAAGTTAAAAGTGTCATGTTTGAGATGTAGTTCTTCGATTTTCACGCATTTTCTTGTATAAAAATTTTCCTTTGCAGTTCTTATTTCTTTTCTGATTTGTTTGTTTACTTCATTATATTTTTGGCTGCATTTTCCCTTTAACTGTCTTCGCTCTTCCATGAGACCTAAAATTTTTTCTGTTATCCATTCTCGTCCTTTTTTCTGTTTCTCTTTGGTAAGCATTTTCTGGGCCGGTTTTATTATTGCGTCTTTTAAATCTTGCCATTTGTCTTCTACATGCGTGTTACAACATTGATATGTTGTTTTAAATCTTCTTTAATTGTTGAATCTTGTAAGCGGCTGGTATCTATGTGATCTATTTTTGTTTTATTTGAAGGTCTTTTGAGTCTAATGTGTACCCGCGCTATCAGGGGGTTATGATCTGAAGAAACATCTGCGCCTGGATAAGCCTTAACTGATCTTATACAGTTTCTGTATCGCTCATTTATTAAAATATAATCTGATTCCTACTTACTCTCTACAGATCACTAATACGAGGTAAACTAGACTACAGCTGTTTATGCTACGATACTGCTAACAAAACATCTTACGAAAAACTTGACTATCAAAATATGTACTTAAGATTAGTTTTAGGTGGCACAAGAACTAGTCCAGTAAGTAGCTTACAAGCTCTGGCTAATGAACTACCCTTAAGCCAATGAAGGCAACTCCTATCACTAAATTACGTTGCCAGAATTTCAGCAAACAACAGCAACGTAACCTATTTAACAATACTTTGCAGAACAAATATATCGTCCGATCTTTACAGAAACATTGCATTAAAAAAACTACCATTTCCTGAGCGAATAAAACGTATTGGTCTTAATTTAGAACGATTCAGTCTTTCTATGCCTATTCATGTAAATTTTTCTCCTTGGATGAATCAAACCTCCAAAAATAGACACGTCTCTAAAAGAACTCCCGAAACATTCCACACATTCTTTCCTTATGTAGCAAACTTATAAAAATGTAATGTCCAAATACTCAACAACCCATCCAATCTTCAATGACGCTTCCAAATGTGATGAAGGACATGCTGCAGCCTACATCTACGAAAACGTCAAGTCTACCATACGAATCCCCACAAATTGTTGTATATATACTGGAGAACTTACGGCAATTCACCAGGCCATGAAGAAATGTGGTTCTATCAATGAAAGAAAATTTGTTATTATCACCTATTCAATGAGCGCATTACTTGGAATAAAACAGCTATATACAACTAACGCCATACTTCTCAAGATCAAAGAAGAGCTATCTTATCTACAGACTCAACAAAAGATATTTACTTCATCTGGATACCTTCCCATATAGGAATAAGTGGTAATGAGGAAGTGGACTCTCTGGTAAGCAATGCAACAACCGACCAAAGTAGTGCTATCATAAATAAAATGCCTTGGACTGATCACAAAGTAAATATCAAAGCCCATATGTACAGAGCGTGGCAAAATACTTGGGATCATACTGCCAACAAACTCAAGGAATGTCTAAGTCAAGTAGGAACCAAACTCATCTTACCAAGTAATAGAAAAGTCCAAGTCGTCATCAACCGACTCCGAATAGGGCATACTTTCCTTACACACAAGCATATCTTCAACCAGGAGGCTGCTCCGATATGTACCAAGTGCAACACTCAGTTGTCAGTAAAACATATAATTGTCGAGTGTCCAGTGTACCAGAACGAAAGAATCGCGTGTGCCCTTAGTAACAATTAAAAAAGTGTACTAACGTTAAACTTACAGTCTTTATTAAGTTATCTTAAAATTATTAAACTATAAACCAGATTGTAAAAAAAATACATTTTTCTTTTATCTAACAATATGTGTCTTACTGTTTGTGTATGTCCCGCCGCTAACAACCTTTAGTGGCTGATGCAGGTATATTTGTTAAAAAAAAACTTTTATAATGTTAGAGAAAAAATTTTCACGTAATATTCCTTTGTCTTATAGACACTTGACTGTCTTTTACTATTCCAAATAATTTGGCCTGATATTACTATAAAAATACACTTTTCCTTTTCGCACTCTTTCGCTATAAACTTACAGCTGCCAAATTTATGACCTCGAAAGTAATACAGCAGGTGTTACTATAAAACGTGCAAATGTGAAAACCTTCAGTGAACGCAAACGTTAGGAGTTTAACTGAGCACGGAGAGGATGAAACGGTATCGGACGATAGAGAATAATTATCTGTAACTCCCAACATCGCTTCGTCCTTTTCTCTTTTTTACTCTCTTTTAGTAGCCAGGGTCGGAAACTGGATCAAAAATTGGTTTATGGAATTAAACCTATTTTTACTGGCAATTCTACACTACAAGAAGGGGTGTCTAATAGTATAATAGGGGATGTTTTTGTAAAAATATTATACGACAGTTTAAAGTTAGAGAGATGTTATAAAATATACACAAAATATTATAATCTCTTATAAAGTATAAAAGGATTAAGACCTATTCAAAAGAACATTTCTTTAAATTTATTAGTAACAGCACATGCTTTTGTCTATTTTAAGGCTCTTTTATCAATGCTTGCAGTACCTACATGGTTCACTTTGGCACACTTCTTAGCATTTAGTTCTGTCTGGCATGAGAAGTATAAATAAATTGTTCGTTTTGTTTGTAATCAGGTTTATTACCACATCATTAAAATTAACCTAAGAATACATAAGAATAAAATACAAGAATGACGAGTTATTAAATTGCACAAATATATATAAAAATAATAGTAGCAATATTTAGATCGCATTGTTCATCTCATTTTCCTCTTCATTGTTATTGTCATTCTCTTCTTCAATGTTTTCTTCCAATACTTCACTTGGTTGAAGTTTATTGTAAAATTGGTGATGGCATGGTGGTACGAATTGAAAAAGTGATCTGATATCATTAAGTTTTGCTTGACTTAATTTTCTTCCTTCAGGGTAAAGAATGCTTAAGTTTAAAGAAGCTAGGTTTACAGGTCGGCCTTTCAGTCTCTTATTTAGATAGTCTGGTGGAACAACGGCTTAAAGAGGATGAGGTCGGAAGTCCGAAGCCTATTTAATAAAGCCAAAAGTAACCAAGATTGGGATACCTACAGGTATAAGCTAACGCTATATAATAAAGAAATTCGGAAAGCTAAAATGAATTCATGGAGAGTGTTTTGTGAGCGGATTGCTGATATCCCGGCATGTTTTCGAATACATAAAGTCCTGGCAAAGGATGGTGCTACAACAAAAGAAGTAGGTTTCCTAAAGAAAGCTAATGGCAAATTTACGGACACCAAAGAGGAAAGTCTTAGAGAACTGATAAACACGCACTTTCCGGGCTCAACAATTCTGGATGATGCAGATAGGCAAACCAACGTAGATCAAAGGCTCACTAGGCCAAGGTCTACAGATTGGGAAATAGCCACAGCAATCACAAGACCAAACAGAATTAGATGGGCTATAAATAAGTTCCGGCCATATAAGTCTCCAGGGACGGATGGCATATATCCAATACTGTTGCATATGGGATTAGAGGTATTGATACCATACCTATGCAAGCTCCTCAAAGCCAGTTTAGCATGGGGGGTAGTACCGGAAATATGGCAAAAAGTCAAAGTCATATACTTGCCTAAGGTAGGTAAAGTATCAGACCTAACACCAAAGTCATATAGACCGATAAGCCTATCTTCTTTTCTATTAAAAACGCTGGAAAGGCTTCTTGATAGGTATATCAGAGACGAAGTGCTAAAGGAAAATCCTCTAAGCAATCGTCAATATGCATACCAACCTGGTAAATCTACGGACTCTGCGTTGGATGATCTAAATAGGCTTATCTCAAAGTCAATGGAAGACAAAGAGATAGCAATGGCCGCCTTCTTAGATATAGAAGGGGCATTTATTAATGTTACCACCGGCTCTTTGATAGGAGCTATGAGTAGACGAGGCGCACCTGCGGTAATATGCAGATGGATAAGGGCATCCCTAGAGAATAGGATAGTAATGTCCACTCTGGGTAAAGCAACCATCAAAGCAAAAGTAGGTGGAGGCTGTCCACAAGGAGGAGTTCTGTCCCCTCTACTTTGGGCAACCTTTATAGTTGATCTCCTCAGAAATTTGTCAACAGAAGGCTTTTATTGTCTAGGATATGCTGACGATATAGCAATTGTCGTCAGGGGCAGGTTTGCTCAGGTGGTGTCTGGGAGAATGCAAGCAGCCCTAAATATAGTTGACGACTGGTGTAAAGAAGAGAGACTGATAGTCATTGCTCAGAAAACACAAATCGTCAACTTTACAAGAAAACAGCACTACAAGGCCTAAAACCACCGGTGCTGGGAAGAACAGAGATTTCATTTGCCAAAGAAACAAAATACCTTGGGGTATATTTTGATCATAGGCTTACATGGAATACTCACATTAAAAAAACCACACAGAAAGCTACTGTCCCTGGGCAGATGTAGAAGAATGTGCGGTAAGAATTGGGGGCTAAATCCCAAAATGACTCTATGGTTATATACAAGGGTTATTAGACCCATGATAACCTATGGCTCGGTGACGTGGTGGACAAAGACGAAGCAAGTGGGAGCAATAAGGCTGCTAGGTAGTACACAAAGGCTAGCATGCCTGTGTATTACGGGGGCCATAAAAACAACTCCTACTGCATCGTTGGAAGTCCTGTTGAATTTACCACCACTTCATATCTTTCTACAGGCCGAAGCCAGATCAGTGATGCACAGATTAATCCATAGTCAGCGACATATAACCAAACGCATGGTACTGACAACAGAAAGCTAATCGAGGAGCTAAAAGCCGATATTGTGATGGGAAAATCTATCGATGCAACAGCTACTAGATATAGCTTTGACAATATATTCACAATTAAGATACCGGGCAGGGAAGAGTGGAATAAAAGGGTACCTATAAAAGCTGCTGCTACCTGGTACACGGATGGCTCAAAAACATCGGAGGGTGTTTGAGCCGGCATAGTAGGGACAAATCAAGGGATACATTTCCCGGTAAGTCTATCTAAGGATGTGACAGTTTTCCAGGCGGAAATAACTGCAATCCATCACTGGAAGAAATAGAAAGGCAGGAAAGAACGTTCTGTTCAGTTGCCATCTTCACAGATAGTCAGGCAGCGCTTAAGGCACTCAATTCTGTAGAGGTCAATTCTAAGCTAGTATGGGATTGCGTGTGTGCCCTAAATAAACTAGGAGACCGTAGCAAGGTTACGGTAGCCTGGGTACCGGGGCACGAGGGTCATAAGGGCAATGAAAAAGCAGATGAAATGGCCAAACAAGGCTCATCAATGCCATTCATTGGACCGGAACCCTTCTGCGGCGTTGCAAAGTCAGTAACAAAAATGGCTATAAAGAAGTGGGTAGCTCACAAATCTCTGGAATGGTGGAGGAATTCACCAGGACAAAGACAGGCGAAACAGTTCATTAGAGAACATTCGCCAAAATTTACGGCAGACCTAATTAGCAAAGATAGGAAAACAGTCAAAGCCATAGTAGGTCTTCTAACAGGGCACTGTAAGCTGAATAGGCACTTGAAGCTGATGGGAATATCAGATGATGACCTGTGCAGATTCTGTCACCTCCCACCGCCAGTGTGACAGTCTGGCAAATGTGCGGTTTTTTGCATTAGGAGAAGAAAATCTACCGGCAAACAGCTACATGGAAGGTACAGTCTCGAAGCTACTAGACTTTATAAAGAGGGTCAGGCTAGAGAATGTTGTCTAGGACTAGAGGGCCACAATAGATCTGAAAAGGTCGCAGTGGAATAGGCCGAAAGGCCACCTCTCTTAATCTAATCTAATATAATCTCTTATTTAGATTTACTGAATAAAATTGTATTTCTTAGTTATGTGTGTATTTGAATTCCATAACTCCTGGATAGTCTTGAGTACATTTCATTTATTTTATTTTTAACCATTCTACTTTTTGTTCATCTGATTTTTTTGCGGTTTACCAGAATGTATCTATACTCTTGAAATTCTCTTTTTCAATGCATACTACTTTAAATTTGTTCTTTTTAACTCTTGAGTTTGAAATTATGTTATGATATTTTGTAGGCACATAAATTTCGGGATGATATTTCAACTTTTTTTCTATATCACCAAATCGCTATCGTTTTGTAGATATGAATGTCCTGGCTCAGCAAATTTATGAACTACTTCCTTTATGTTTAAAGTAGGGTACTGCACTATGTACATCCATAAAGCGGCAATATTAATATTGCGGTTTTGGCCGCCACATGAGGCTGACCAAGGAATCAATATGTCCATATGATCATGGTTATTTATAAATTTTAAAATGCATGATCCTATTTCCTGGGAACCTCGTAAGGCAGTGCTCTCATCCCAAACATGCATTGTCCCGACATCATTTTCAAAATTATGTATACCAAGATTGTAGCATGAAAGCTGCCTCTTATAGTAAACAACTCCTGTGGTTAGTTTAGGAAGAAGCATTTCTTTCTTAAGATCAAAACTAATTACTGTAGCTTTCTCTTCTTTACCAATATTCACGTCTTGATTTAGTTATGAGCGAACTCAATGTACTTTTCTGTGGTGTAGTTCCTGGTTTCGTTTCTTAGCTTTTAACATTGCTTCATCTTTGTTTTCCTTGGCTGTCTTTATTTCAATGTTCAACCTGTCACATGTTTGACAGGTATATTTTCGTGGAGGTTTAAAACTAAGATTAAAATCACGTCTGAACACTTTTTCATAAATGGAAAGCTTGGAATTTTGTCAACATTTTTCTCTCTTAAACTATCAACCGAGAGTCTGTACATTAATGACAAATTTAAGTTACTATCCAAGTATTTTTTTGGGAATGAGTTCTACAGTAATGACTTACTATGGTAGGGAAAAACACACATTCACTATGCATAAGAGAGACAGTTTGCATTTTCTTTTGCCAAAGTGAACTACGTGATTTTAATTTTTTTTACAATTCAGCGGACACTGCAAGAGATAAATTTGCACATGGTTTGCTTTGGTAAAAGAAACATTCCAAAACATAACCATACTTTAATAATGATTGCTGATGAAGAAGTGGAAGAACTAATTAGCGCAGCATGTCAAATATCCCTCCCAATTAAAAGTTTTACTCCTATAGAAGTCAGGAAAGAAATAAACAAACTCATTTCACGAAAGGCCCCAGGTTATGATTTAATCTCAGCACAAGTACTAAAACAACTTTCTCGCAAGACCACAACTTTGCTAACAGTTATATTTAACCGCATGCTAAGCTTATTATACTTTCCAAAAATATGGAAATTTGCCGAAGTCATTACGATCCTCAAGTCAGGAAAAGAGCCCATGAAGTAACATCTTATCGACCCATCAGCTTACTCCCAACTGTAAGCAAAGTTTTTGAAAGATTTCTGCTACAAAGGATATACGCAGATTATAAATTCCTAACATTACTTCCAAAACATCAGTTTGGTTTTCGGGAAAATCACTCCACTACCCAATAAGTTCATCGAATGATAAATGAAATGTCAAAAAGTCTCGAAGAAAAGAAATACTGCAATGCTGTATTTCTAGATATCTCACAAGCTTTTGACAAAGTTTGCCACAGAGGTCTGCTTTACAAAGTAAAAATAGCACTATCCAGTAACTATTTTTTCCTACTTAAATACTACATATCAAATAGATATTTCTATATAAAATTCAAAGACAAACAATCCAAGCTCTGTCCTATCAACTCCGGAGTCCCGCATGGTAGTGTTCTAGTGTCGCTGCTTTTCTCACTATACACAGCCGATATACAAGAGACTAGTAATACTACAATCGCTTCCTTTGCTAACAACGTAGCAATACTAGCTGTAAATAAAGATCCCATAAAAGCCTCACAAAACCTGCAATATTATCTTAACATACTCAGTAATTGGTATACAAAATGGAGAACAAAAGTAAATAAAACAAAATCAACTTAAATAACATTTACCAACCGTCACAATATATGCCCATATGTAAGGATGAAAAATGTAAGAATACCAACAGTAAAAGACGCTAAATACCTTGGCCTCTATCTTGACCAACGTCTCACTTAGAAGAAACATATCCAGATCAAAAGAAGGCAGCTCGACTTAAAATTCCGGCAAATGTATTGGCTCCTTGGACATAAATCAAAACTTAACATTCAAAACAAAATTCTTCTATACAAAGCCATGCTCAAACCTAAGTGGTTCTACGGACTACACCTATGGGGCTGTGCAAAGCCAACGTCGCTGAATATTATCCAAAGATTCCAGTCTAAACTGCTAAGATCAATAGTGGATGCACCATGGTACGTAAGTAATCAAACACTTCACTACGACTTAAAGATTCCTTTCATCCGAGAAGAAATTCATCGAGTCACGGAGTCACAAAATGAACGTACCATTAAAAACGAAAATGACCTAGTAAATGAATTATACAATAATGGTCCAGCCACAAGAAGACTAGGTAGAACCTGGCCCCAAGACCTTCTTCAGAACTAAACCAAAATAGAATAAGGTGAGACATCATTGGATGTCGCTCCTTTACACGAAAAACCTGTAACACATTTACTTAATACTCTTTAATGATGTAGATTGTAAATAAACATAATTATATAAAAAAGTATGATTGTGATTTATTGCTAATAAAAAAAAATAGTAAAATTTATTTTAAACTGAAATTATGAAATTATAATTCTCGATAAAAATAGTAAATAATACATATGAAAGATTGAATATGAGATTGCTCAAATGTAAAGGTGAAGTATTTACATTTTATCCTCAAGTTATTACTTACTACAACTACTTTATTTTGAGTCAAAACAGAAATGACAAAATTTCAATTTAGTGTACACAAAGGGAGATATTTTTCTGCTGTCGTAGCGTGCAACGGCTCTGTTGTCGACCCACATTGATCGGAGTGATAGTCATTTACAGTCCTACAACTCAACTTGTCACATGGGAAAACTTTTTCCCTTAGGTACAGGAACTGAAAATATCAGATACATTCGTTCTGAATTGGATAAATTTCATTAAAGTTATATTTTAACTTTTACTAAAACATGCCTTTGTGTGTCACTGCATTTTATATTTTTGTTTGTTTATGTAACAGGTCGTTAAGGCCTAGGGCATTTTTTTTAAAACATAATCCTAATATTAACTAATTACAATTATGTTAAACAATACTTTAACTTAAATATGTATATACAACATTCTTAACTACTCTGAAGGACCTGGTGGACAATATTTCTCCATTCGCTTCTATTTTGTGCTCACCTTCACGTGTTTAAGTTCTTCCTCCACTTTACTAATTTACCATGTTTTGGGTCTACCTCTTCTTTTAGGGCCGATTAGTTTTCTGGATATTACTAGTTTAGGCATTCTGTTTGCTGCCACTCTTTCCACACGTCCCAACCATCTGTGGCAATTTTTTGTGACTTGACGGACTTAGTAATGGTAGGTTCTTTATATAAAGCCATTAATTCATTGTTGGTTCTTCTCTCCCAACCATCTTCTGTCTTCCGTCCTCCAAATATGCGTCTCAATATTTTCCTTTCCCATCTTTCCAGAGTATCTATCCTCTTCCTTGTTATTTAATGTCCATGTCTCACTGGCATATGTTACTGTGGGTCGAATTACTGTTTTATATATTCTGAGTTTACCTTCTCTAGAAACGTATTTTGAGTTCAGTAGGGCTCTTAACTACCTAATTTTTTATTCTCTTTTACTATTCTGGCTTCCAGCTCCCATTTCTTTTTTCCATTTTCATCAAAAACTACACACAGGTATTCAAATTTGTCCACCCTTTCAAAACTATAACTTTTACCACTTACAGACCTTACACTAAAGTCTTCTTTGTCACTTCTGTCCCTCCCATGATCATATATTTGGTTTTGTCTTCATTTAGTTCCAATCCGAATTTCTTTTCGGATGATTTTCTTGACAAGTCTTCTTAATTCTTTTTCGGTTTTTGCTAGAATCGTTAGATCGTCAGCAAATGCCAAGCACTGGTGCTCATTTTTCATGATCGTTTCTTCCACCTTCATGCTGCATTTTCTGATTACAGTTTCTAACACTAAGTTATATAATGTAGTGGATAAAGGATCTCCCTGTCTTAAGCCTTTTCTTCTTCTAGTTCCATGACCGTTATCGATCGTTGGATATCATGTTGGCTACCATATTCGCTATCGTGACTTTATTGACAGCAGCTCTTAATAACGATGTAGTTGATTTTCCATACCATTGCCTTAGATTTTTCAGCCATGATGTTCTTCGTCTACCAGGACCACGATTACCTTGGATCTTTCCCTGAATGATCAGATGTAAAAGATCATATTTTTCAGGGTGTCTCATAATGTGACCGAAGTATTCCAGCTTGCGTTTCTTTATTATATTGACCAGTTATGTTGTTTGTCTCAGCCGTCTAAGAACCTCCTCATTTCTAACTCTGTCGACCCAGCTTATTTTCAGTAGTCGTCTGTATACCCACATCTCAAAGGCTGTCAAGCGTTTAAGCATAGCCTCAGTTAGAGTTCACGCTTCCACTCCATACAGCAGGACAGGAAAGATGTAGCAAGATGTCATACGAACTCTAAGGTCAATGCTAAGATCGTGACTGCAAAGTACTTTTCTCATTTTTACAAAGGCAGCTCGGTCTTGTTCTATTCGGCTTTTAATTTCTGCGGTTGGATCCCAGCTTTCATTGATATTACTGCCGAGATACACGAGTTTCTCTACTCTGTCCAGTGTGGCATCTCCGACTTTTAAACCGTCATCCTGTATATAATTTTGTTTGCTAACTATCATATATTTAGTTTTCTTAACGTTGAGTTTTAATCCATACTGATCACAAATCTGTTTTATTTTGTTCATTAGATTTTGAAGATCTTCTCCGCAATTGGCAAGGACTAAGGTATCGTCGGCATATCTAATATTGTTGACGGTTACTCCATTCACAATAATACCTTCGGTTGTCTCCATTAAGGCTTCCTTAAATATTTCCTCCGAATATAGGTTAAAAAGTAAAAGCGACAATATACAGCCTTGTCTCACTCCTCTTTTTATATTTATTTGATCCGACAATTTTTGTTCAACCTTTATTCTTGCCACTTGATGCCAGTATAGATTTGTAATTATTTGTAGATCTTTATCGTCCAATCTAGCTGTTTCCAATATTTCTAACATTTTGTTATGTCGGACTTTGTCAATAGCTTTTTCAAAATCGATTGCACAAATGTACACATTTTGATTTATATCTCTGCATCTCTGTACTAGCACCTGTATACTAAACAAGGCTTCTCTTGTACTCAAGCCACTCCTAAACCCAAATTGAGTATTGCTAATTCTGTCCTCTAACAGCGTGTAAATTCTGCTGTGTATTACTCGCAGGAAGATTTTTAAAACGTGACTCATCAGACTTATTGTCCGATAATCACCGCATGTCTTTGGACGATGTTTCTTAGTTATTGTGATAAATGTCGACTTTAACCAATCAGTTGGTAATATATAACAGTGTCATAAATTCTGTTAAAGAGATTACACAGAGCTTTAATTTCATTTTCTCCGAAAAACTTTAGTATTTCAGCACTTACTATATCGGGGCTAAGTGCTTTTCCATTTTTTGCCGTTTGTATTGAATGTCTCACCTCACTTTCTGTTATAGATGGACCTGATATAGCAATCAGTGTATAGTGTTCTACTCTCTCATCTTCAAATAATTTAGAAATGTAGTTTTCCCATTCTTTTAACTTTTCATTGATGTCTAATATTCTGTGTCCGTTTCTGTCTTCTAAACTTTGGGATACTTGTTTCCGTTTATTTCCAGCGACCTCTTTTAATTTCTTGTGCAGATGAAATGTATCGTGTTTCTTTTCATATTGTTCAATTTCATTACATTCCTTACTATGAAATTGTGTTTTCGCGTATCTTATCTTCTACCTGACTATTGCGTGGATCCTCTTGTATTTGTTTTTATCTTTATTTCTCACTTCTCTTCTTTGATCTATAAGTCTCAGTATTTCTTCTGTCATCCACCCTTGTTTTTTCTTGCTTTTAGCGCACTCAATTTGGTTTCTTGAACAGTCTTTAAGATGTCTTAAATTCTCGTCCAGTTTTCCTCAGTACTTTCTTCTTTGCTTGATGTTAACTTCATTTTTTGTTCTTATATACTAGTTATTTCTTGTTTTACAGTATTATTTAGCATCGTTTCTCTATCAATAGTAACTGTTTGGTTATTCGTCCTTGCCACTTTTTTTAATCTCTTATCAATTAAAATTGTTTATCCCGTTTGAGAAAACAAAGGTAATTTTCAAATGGCTGTGAAGGTGCTTTGTCAATACTTAGAATGTGTTTTTGGTCTAATTCCCTTTATAAGATCTCAAATTTTCATGTTTTTTAAAAACTATAATAATTTTGAATTGTTTACATACAAATAATTGATGCAGAATGAAGTACCGTTATCATTAAATTGGCAACATCCCTAACTTATGCCGCGCCGTATATTATTTAATATAAATATTAAGAATGCCATTTAAACTTAAATTTTAGTCAACGTAATATTTTTCTAAATGTAGGATGTATTTTGCACTTTTTCACAGTTTACTTTTTTTTCAGGTAAGTGTAACAGCTTTATAATAGTTATATGGTAAGTTTTAGTATTTTATATAAATTTGAATTAAAACATTGTGATAATATTCCTAGAGGATTTTATATATCGAGATCTTGATCTACATATTAAAATCGGTAGGAGTGCCTAACTGTTCAAAATCTCTTATAAAACTTAATAAGGAAATGTAATACTTTTGAAATGAATACAAACTATTTTGATATTTTCTAATGTTAATAAAATATTTTATATTAAAAATATTTTTTAACTTAAAACTATAAAAAATTCGGTTTTTTATGTGATTGATCCATTTTGTTACTACAATGTTAGCTACTAAACCTTATACTACAGACTAGAGCCCTGCATTAGTCAATTGCTAGATTGTTGTCATCAGAAAATAAAAAAATTAAACTTTTAATGTCTTCAAAAGAATCGGCGTAAAAAATACAGCCTCTAACCGGGTTCCCCATCTTGTGATCACTGGTTGTGGAGGTAGTGTGTGTTAAAAAGCCTGTCTTTATACAGTTAAACTCTTAATGGCGTCTTAATAAACATTTTTTTAAACTCAAAATGAAATCATTGATAAGAGGATTTTTTTAACTTCTTCAGCAACCCCATTACCATGGGCTAAACATGTCAAATAAGCCATTTTGGAATAAAATATCTGTAACTTTTTTCCTGTCTTCACCATATCTGAAACAGCGTCAGACAAAAAACGCACGAGTATTTCGTGAGGTACAGCAGTTGGAAGAAAAAAGTTGGACAATTATTCTGAAACAAAACGTACAATTGTTGAAGAATTTGTTCTATCTAATTGTTTTGAAGCTATTTAGTTATATTTTGGTGATTGTCCATTGTCAATCACCCCAATCAGTAAATGAATCGACCTACTGAACCCGTTTTCCAGCTACGCAAGTATAAAAATAATTGTTTCCTATTTATGATCAATTTTTTTTGTTGAGACAGGTATAAAGAATTAACATTTTTTTCTTCTTAAAGTCCTATCGCTCGGAATATTTTAACTCTCCATAAAGTTATAATATTTTAAAGAAATGAGCTGAAGTTATTGTTAGACAGCTCCGAAAACGGTATACTAGAAACCATCAGATCTTGACATAAATCTTCATTAAATATATCCGGTTTATTTAATTATTTTGATGTCCTTGCAAAAGATTTTTTCGCCCTGCAACTTTACTTTTTCCTCTTTTTTTTTGTGTGGTGTCGTTCTAACATGTTGGTCTATTTAAATTTTTTATCAGAGGTAACCTATAACAAAAAGATAACTGTAAGCATTTAAGCCAGTTCTACAGAGTTCACCAAAAAGTCAAAAAACTCTTAATAACGATAGCAAATTCACACTAAAGACCAAAACATGTATAATAATATACACACATAAATAAGGAGAAAGATCAGGTATGCAAAGGAAAGATGGTATAGTGACAGATGCGAAGAGATTGAACAGTTGGTAGAGAAACATGATAACTTAAACCTTCATAAAAAAATTAGGGAAATAACAGGCACTAATATTAAGAAAAAATCAAACATACTGCTTAAAAGATGGCAGAAATATATTCAAGAGCCATTTAAAGACGAACGGACTGTATAGATAGTACTAGAGGAGGCAAAAGTTTGACAACGGCCCAGACATAACAGAAGATAATATATTAGAGGCGATAAAGCGAACAAAGAACAACAAGGCAACAAATCCTGATGAAATACCTGTAGACATAATACGGTTAATAGAAGAACAGCAAATTGGAATATTGGTCGACTTATTCAATACAATATACAGTACAGGAATCGTTCCCAGAGATTGGCTGCTCCAGATTGATTGGATCCAGATAAAATTTATCTCATTATGATTGATATAAGCCTAAAGAAGGACCGTTTTAATTTTTTTTAAATCGGTTTTTTTTAATACAGTTGTCGGATGCTTTGTATGACACTAAGTGAGTCTATTAAGATAATATATTTGCAGTTTGTTGTTAGATTGATTAGTTCTATGGCACGATAGAGAGTATACAGTTTAGTTGTATCTTCTTCTTCAAGTGCCGTCTTCGTTCCGAAGTTTGGCTATCATCAAAGCTATGCGTATTTTTGATGCTGCAGATCTAAACAGTTGGTAATTGGTGCAATTGTACCATTCTCTCAAGTTTTTCAACCATGAATGCCTTCTTCTTCCTATAGATCTCTTTCCCATTTAGTTGTATAGATAGTACTAACTTCCACCTTCCCACCTTCGGATGATTTTGTACCGTCAGTATATCTGGATATGATTTTTATAACAACTAAGGATTTTTCTAAAATCGTAAATAATTAAATCATGATTAGTGGAGTTTTTGTCAAATGACATAAGTTCAAAGTTATATGATGGTATGTTTTGAATCCAAGGTGGATTTGTGTGGATCTGTTTGGTGAATCCAAGGTCATATGTGTATGGAAGACATTCAGGTATGACAATATCAAACGGATGCAAATGGTATTTTATTCTTTTATAGAGAGGTTTAACAGGACGGTAATTTGCATTGAGGTTTGGAAAATTATCAATCAAAAATCAAAAAGGTCTATAGACAGGATTTTTTGCATTATCCTTAATTTTTGCTGCATACGTTAGACTAAGGTAAGCTCTTCTATCATTTAACGATAGTTCATTTGTTCCGCAAAGTCAACTTTCAATCGGTGTTGTACAAAAGCTCCCAGATATATTCTGAGCGGTGTGTTGTGAATAGTGTCGAGCTTTTTAAATACTGATTTTGATGCTGAGTCGTAAGCTATAGCCGCATAGTCTAGCTGTGATCGTATAATAGTTCTGTATATAATTAACAATGTACTCCTGTCTGAGCCCCAATTGTCGTGTGCTATAATTTTTAGTAAATTTAATCTTCTGTAACATTTACATGTTATATTATTGATATGTTCTTTCCTATTCAACTTTCTGTCAAAAGTAACTACTAGCAATTTTAGCGAATCTTTTTGTTGTAGTGATTGGTGGTATAGATATAATGAGATTGCTGTACTGACTTTTAGAAAATACTATATATTTAGTTTAGTTGTTGAAAAGATAAATCCAGTTTCCTGTGACCATTTTTCCATATCTAAAAAAAACTCTGTGCAAGTCGTGAGAGGTTTAAGTTTTCTGCTTTGATCAAATATTACGAGATCATCAGCATATAAGCGGCCTTTAAGTGGAAGTCTTAAATTTCGTAGAACATCATTTATGGCGATTATGAATAGCGTAGCACTTATAACCGATCCCTGAGAGAATCACTAATTATTATTAGATTGACAACGGTAGTTTTAAATTTATAAGTTTTAAAGCAGAAAATTATTTAAAACCGAAATAAAATTAACTAATTATTTTTCTGCAAATGAATTAGTAAACCTTGTCAGTAAATGCCAGTTAGTTATAGACATTTTAAACGAATTATAAAACACAATAATTATTAAAGCACGAACACAACTAATCCCCTGTTATCTAGTTTCTAATGTTTCTAAAATGCCGAATATTATCAACATATTTGTATTTTCTTATCTTAGTCTCATCAAGTCATTTATATTGTTATTGCTATAGTTTGAAAAATCAGGAAGATTTAACAGTACCATTTATTTTCATTTAAATTACGAACAATGGATATTTTTGACAGTTATTAATACAATTTTTATCTATAGTAAAATACCAAGATCACTTAAATGAATTGTATCTAAATACAGGTATTACTTTGGGGTTTTTATGCATTTTACCTTGATTTCCATCAAAAATATCAAAAAGTTAACTAGTTGCATAACATTTGCAAAATTTATTCTGTACATATTTGGGTATATTATAAGTCTGCTTATAATACACCCAAAAACTTATAAGGATTCTACTTAACAATTATTTCCCGAAGGACTCTGAATCCCTGCTATACATCATTCTCATATTGCTATTTATAACTTGAACCTATTTGGTTACTTGCGCTAAATACGATACTGCAACAGCAATGCATGTATATACCTGTAAACATAGACGAAACTCCACAGCTCTTTCTTTGAAACTTTTTCTCATTAAAACACAAAATGCGCTATTCGAGTTTCTAAGCGGAAAGACTGAATGAATAATTAAAAGTTCTTTTTTGTTTTTCTGCAGTTATTTTTCGCTATAGTTACTGTATAAATTCAGGAAGATTTAACGAGATAACTGATTGTTTCACAATAAATTAAAAAAACCTTACTAAAACACTCGTTGATGAGAAAAACTTTAATTTATTTTAGTAAATTAATAGACATTAAGAACGACATTCTATTTTGTTTATTTTATACCTTAAAGGTATGCAGATGAATTCTGTAATACTATTTAAGTTAAAGGAAGCATTATGGAAATTAAAAAATCAAAGTCGAAGGACTAAATTCGGAATCCACGAAATATGATGAAAAATTTAGTATTTTTTGCCTTTTAATCTATTTAAAGCTGCTTTGCATTTCTTCCAGGAATTTGGATCTCTTTTTAGTTTTTTGGAAACTTTTGCTGTAGAAAAGATCTTTTGCTTTTTATTTCTTTTTTCATTTCCTCGGTCAACCTCTTTAGACTCGTTAGAAGATTTCTGAATAATCTTACTTCCTTCTTTATCTCCAGAAATGACCATGCTTCGCTATTTCTTCATCCTCTGTGTCACTTATTTCTGAAGAACTGCTTAATTCATTATTCGGAAAGTATTCACCATCTCTACCGCTGTCTAACAAGAATGTTTGTGTCCCATCCAAATCTGAAAATAAAAACATCTACTTACTTATGGTCTTTAGTGAATTGATACCAGTAATGTTTCATCTACCGATTTATTTTTAGATCTACCGAATTTGATACCTACATATCTACCGATCTACCGAAAGGCATCTGGGATGTACCGATTTTAGAAAGGTCAAAATGCATTTACATTTTACCTAAAAATAAATTCGATAATATCGAATTTATCTTTTATGTTACCATCAAAAAATTTTCAGTAGTATTTTTAATACGTTTGTATTATATAACTACATTTTAATTCATCTAATTACCTATTGGTTAAAAATTAATTTTAAAAATAGGGAAATCCCCGGAAATACACTAAAGTGTAAAAAATTATAATAGATCATGGTTGGGTAATTCCTATTCCTCAAAATATAATCAAACTTAATAATTCAGTTTGAAAAAAAAAATACTTTTTATAATAAGAGAAGTGCACTAAATTGTTACATTTGAAAATACAATTTTGAGGTTAGAACTCGATTCACCATTTGGTAAATTTTGTTCACAGTTTATTTGTTCCTGTTACATTAGTTTATATCTGCAATTCATTTTAAATGTTAACTAACATTAATATTATGATATTATTATAAAATACTATAATATTTACAGAATATATCCGCGCAATACCGAATCACCAAATAATACAAAATGGCTAGTTAGTGGATGAAGGGGTTATGTGTGTCACTTAACACCATCATCCATATGACTGAGGTATACAAAATATTATGTATAATGCGGATAAAACTATTTTGTGCCTGTAACACTTGCTTTCACTGTTCAGTGGAAAATAATGTAACATAACTGCTTTATCCATTAAAATATCTAAACTTCTGTCACGAATCTTAGAATTTTTATGGAACCACGTGATAAATAGGTACATAATACCTTTATCTATTAACAAAAAAAAACGATTTTTAGAAAAATTCAACATAGCACCTTCATCCACTTGTGCCTTTAATTATCACTCCGTTTCATACGCTTTTTACAACATCGGATTATTCAATCAACGACAACATACATAAATAACTCAAGCTATGGGTAAAAAAGGTAGTAATTTACGTGATATTTTACGGAATTTTTAAGTTCCGGAAAGTGATACTTTACGGAATACTTAGTAAGTGTCTAAGACAAGCCTTCGGTGAGGAGAAAACCAAGACGATATATTTTGAGACAAGATTTAAGCTATATTTAAATTAAGCAATTTTGTAGGCGATGTTACTAAAAGTGTGAATACCAATAGGTGGTGTAGTTACCAATCGTTTCGAATCGAATCTTTTAGTGACAAATATTCTTTTAATTTTTTAGGTCTCATTTATTGTCTATATTTTTGGTTATTTTTCATGCAATTTATAATTTAAACCTGCTTAGAGTAAATATATGATCATGCAAAACGAATTGATCGAAAGTGGTGAATCGATGTCAAGAACCGGTTTCTATGACGCTACCCGTGGCACTAGTTCCGTCAGGCTCAATTCAGCATGAGTCAAGAAGCTTTGCTTTAACAAATATCTCATTTGAAAAAAATCTAAACTTTTTAGTTGTAGAAGATTAGTCCTGAGTAATTTTTTGTAAAGAATCAAAATCCAATGTATGTATTGATGATTACCGCAAACGAGTTATTCACATTATTAATTATGAGTCGTTTCACAAAGACTATTTAAAACTGATCATAAAATTTCTTAAATAAGTAATGATATGGGTTGTATGGCAGGTTCAGAGTAAGGATGTTTTTAGTTTACTGAAGGTACCGTTGATGTTGCGAAATATCAAAAAATATCTGAAAATAGCCAACTCTCAAGTATTGTGAAATTGAATGCTGGTGGGAATTATATTTCTCAGCAGGACAAAGAGTCCTGTCAAACGACCAGAACCACAAACAACTGATTTGTAAACCCCAATATAATTGTCCTTTCTTGCCCTTTTGATAGTCTTGGTCTAAATGTTATTGAACCAGTATGGTATCAAATGAAACAGAGACTAACGAGTAACCTCCAACGGACATTATAAGATCGAAAAGATAAAATAGAGCAGATATGCAAAAATGTAATTTTAAACCGTGCAGATCCTCAGTCGAGTTAACGCTCAACCGAATTCGAGTGGCCGTAAAGTCTAAGAACGATGCTACTCCACATTAAAAATAAATATTTTATGTCCCAATATTTCTCTCTCTCTCTTCAATCCTGACCCCCCAGGGGGAGTGTAGTGGTCGACTTGATGTCGTGTATTGTCCGTCTCCAAAGATCTCTGTCTCTGGTCATTTCTTTTAATTCATGCATAGGTCTTTGGCATATTCCTGTAATTTGATCTATCCATCTTGTTGGAGATCTTCCTCGTGATCTTCGGCCTTCTACATTTCCTTGTATTATCAGTCTTTCCATGTTTTCTGTGTTTGCTCTCAGAACATGCCCAAAATATTTTAATTGTTTTAGATGGACTTTACTAGAGAGTCGTTGGCTAACTTTTAGCTCTCTTAAAATTGAATTTTTTGTTCTACGGTCGGTCCACGGAATTCGTAACATTCGTCTCCAACAGAACATTTCAGTGGCGTCTATCTTTCTTCTCTCCGATTGTCTCAGAGTCCAAGATTCACATCCGTAGGTCAGTATTGGAAGTATTAAGCAGTTGATCAACCTCATCTTTATCGCTCTTGAAATTTGACAGTCCTTCCATATTTTGGTCATTTTTGCTGTGGCAACTTTTGCTAGATCACATCTACGTTTAATCTCTTCTTGTAATGACCCTATGTTTGTGATTCATGATCCCAGATATAAGTATGAGCTCACAACCTCGAACCGGTCAATTGTGGTTATGTGTGGATGATTGTTGTGTGGTTTATCCACTATCATGATCTTTGTCTTTGATATGTTTAATTGCAGACCAAATATTTGACTTTCGTTTTCGATCAGTCGTATAAGTTCCATCAGCTCTGCTTTATTATTTGCAAGAAGGGCTGTGTCATCTGCGAAACGTAGGTTGTTTAGTTTATGACGATTTATTGAGATGCCCTTTTCCCATCCTTCAAGTGCTCTTCGCATAATATATACTCCCCATATATGTTGAATAATTGTGGAGATAGTATACATTCTTGTCTGACACCCCGTTCTGGATGAAGCTCGTTCGAAAGTGTGTCAAGTACTTTAACCGATCCAGTAGTGTGTTCATATAGTTCAGTTACAAGCGTAATTAGATGTTGTGGTACGCCTACTTCTTTTAGTATTCGCCATAAGTGTCTCCACTTGACTCAGTCGAATGCTTTACGGTAATCTATAAAACAGATGTATAGTGGGATGTTGAATTCCCTAGATTTCTCGATTATCTGTCTTATATTCAGCAGATGTTCTCGAGTGCCTCTAACTTTGATAAATCCAGTTTATATAGAGAGATAGTTCTATAATTCAAAGCACGTGGTGTTCGTGTGTATTAAGGTATAAAAAAAAAATTTTATACCTTAATACACACGAACACCACGTGCTTTGTATTCAACAGGTATACTAGCCACTCCTGGATATCTCCACTTCATGGTTTGTTCCAGTTTCACTTAAAAAAAAGTTCTATAATTGTCGCATTTATGAAAGCTGCCTTTTTATGTATGGTCGCTATTGTAGATTTTGTCCAGTCTTCAGGCCATTGTTTGGAATGCCATATTTGGTTACAGAGTAGATGAAGTAACTTTACGCCGGTTTCTTCTGTGGCTTTAAGCATTTCTGCTGTTATCATATCTGGACCTGGTGCTTTGTTATATTTGAGCTTGAGCTCCCAATATTTAGTTGCCAACAAACTAAACATTCTTTATTAATAATTCTATTTGTCAACTATTTGAATTTTCAATGTACTTTAGTTTGTCCCATTTTATAGTTGTTAGAGTTCGTATTTTTTACAGTAGTATAATTTTAAAAGTTAGAAAACACAATATTGTTTATGATTTAGATAATAAAAAGCACACTACTGTTTTTCATTTTCACTTTTCGCTTTCAATTGTTGCATCAAACTCACGGTTTGACCCACTTGTCTTGAACTATGTGTATCAAAACTAAATGATAAAATAAAAGTCAAACTAAAACAATACTTTGTTCACAACATCGAATAAATAATTTTTATTAACCTGAATTATCGAAATTGTTTATCGATTCGATTCTCTAGGGGCCAATAGGGTACTCGAACAAATGAAGATAGGAATCGTCAAGTTTACTGGATAACATTGCGTATTATCATGAAAACTACTGCATGCCGTAAGACATCGTCACGCAATCCTCTAGGGAATTCAAGGTCAAAGTGGAAAAGTAAATAGCACGAAGAACGGTCAACAACGTCGCTTGTTGATTTATTATTTTCCGATTCAATTTCTAGACACTAACATACGTTAGTAAGAAAATAATAGTTTGAAATCTAGAAAAGTTTCGAAAACAGTAAAATGGTAATTTTTCCGAGACATAGGTATTTAAGACGCAGTGTAAGACGCAAAAATCAATCATTAGTAAACTGGATTTAAAGGAAAACATTTTTTTATTTTTAATTTAGCTTTTCAAATAGTGCAGAAATAAAACAATAAATATCACAGTTGGTTTTAACTGTGCAAATATATTACATATGTCATATATCGAGATATCGACTTCCATACAGATATATGAAAAAGTAAATGACGAGTGTTCATTCAATTCCAGGATGCCCAGTTTTTTAGGAAAATAGTGTAAATAAGTTTTTGATTAAATAGTGAACGAACTACATACAGTAGATTCGCTTTATCTTTGCACATTATTGTCATTCGTATTAGAAAGGAGTATTATAGGAAATAAATTAAAACATGAGAGCCAAACTTACGGCGCGGCGGTTATAATTAGAAAAGAGGCTAATATTATAATGGCCGTTTTTGTACTTCCCTTTTATTTTATTTATTGTGTTTTAAAAAATTTGTATACATTTTTAAACGTAATTTTTAAATTTTTGGAAACCTACAGGTCGTCCAATAACATCTACAATACAATATACAACAGTAACTAAATATTTTATCCGTAATAATCAGAAATAAAAGTGTTTTCATTACATATAAGCAAATATATGGGTTATAATCTAACAAAAAACTGGATAGAAATCTACCTCAGGACTCCGTTATATTCATCATTTTGGCGATCCAGTGTTAAATATGGTTTTCAGAATTAATGACTTTGTTTTTGCAACTTTTGAGAAGATTGATAGATTTAAGATCGAAGAGCTTTGAACCTCGTAACGGGTATTATCCATACAAAATTACTAAAACTGTAATAAATATATAAATAAATAATAAGAATAGATGCAGGTTATACGTCATGTTATCAAAGTAAAATAAAAAAATGTAGATACATACAAAAATTCTTCTTCTTCTTCTTAGTCGTTAATCTGATGCAAGTATCGTGATATCATGAAGCTATTAGCTAAATTACCGAATGTTCCTCCACGTTTTTCTATCTTCTGCCATTCTAGCACATTCTGACAATGGAGCGCCAATGGTAGCACTAATATGGTCCGTGTATCGTGTAGGAGATCTACCTCTATTTCTTTTGACTTTATCCTCTCGAGGATTATGTGTAAGAGTATCTTACTGCAATGCGCAATTAAAGCAATTGTGCGATAGTTGCTACATAAATCTTTCACTCCCTTTTTATGTATGGGAATATATAGTGATTGTGTCACAGGCCATTTACCTGTCTCCCACACTCTTTGACAAATTTGATGTATTATATCCACTCCAACGTCATCTAGGGCCCAAATCATTTCAATAGGTATGTTATCTGGACCGGCAGCTTTCTGACTTTTTTGCCTCATAATTGCTGCTTCAACTTCACTTTTGAGTACGTCAGGTTCCGTCTCAAAACTGGCATCTTCTTGTTGTGATGGGGCGTCTGTGCTTTCCTCCATCATCAGTCGCCCACAGTATTCTTTCCATCTGTGTAAAATATCTTCTTTAGAAGTGAGTAGAGTTCCGTTGTAATCTTTGATAGCAAGGTAGTTTGGTGTAAAGGAACGTGTTATCTGCTTTATTTTTTTAAACATGTCTCTAGTCTCAGTTTTGGTTTTATGCCCTTCTATTTCCATGCAGATTTTGTTCAAGTGTGTGGTCTTGTCCGTTTTGCACATACAAAAATTAACACAGTTCAAATAAAGAACTCTATATATATTCTTCTTTAAGTGCTATCTCCGCGACGAAGGATGGCAATCATCATGGCTATTCTGACCTTCGAGGCAGCTGCTCTGAACAATTGCCTTGAGCTGCAACCAAACTCAGGTTCTTCAACCATGAAACGCGTCTTCTTCCTACGCTTCTTCTACCCTCTATTTTTCCTTGAATTTATAAGTCTCAAGATGTTGAATCTTTCGCTTTTCATTACATGTCCGGGATATTGCAATTTCCTTTCTTTTATTATATTTTCCATTTCCCTCTCTCTGCCTATTCTCCTTAACACTTCTGCATTCGTGACTCTTCGTGACTTAACAACTTTCTAAATGTCTACATTTCAAATGCGTTAAATCGATTTATTGTATTCCGGTTTAATGTCCATAATTAAGCTCCATACACTGTGCAGATAGCATTTAATTAGCCTTATTCTGAGGGCCAATATCAGATCTTTGATGCATAAAATCTTTTTCATTTTCACGAAGTTGACATGTGCTTTTTCAATTCTGACTCTTATCTCTGCAGTATAATCGTTATTTTCTGTGATTATCGTTCCCAACTCTCAACTCTATGTATAATAAATTGAAAATTTTTGAGCTAGGTAAAAAAACAATTGATTATAAATATTTATTTAAGCATCGTATATAATCATATATTTAAGATTTCTTCACTGTCAGAATCTAAGCTATTCATCTTACCAGTGTCTATTATGATTATTTGAATGCTACTGTCGTTAATTTTTTTTTCTCGAATATTAATTGAGCCAATGAAGCACAAAAATCGGCTCAACCTTGAAAATTGGCGCAGTACGATGGATTTAGATGCACATTGGTCTCACGAAATTTTGTGAACCAATGCGATCATGAAGAAATGAAAAATGGCATTTGGAAAATGCATTTTCCAGAGTTGCAAATTAAACAAATTTCAACTCGGCAAATATAGAATAAAATTCGTCCAACTTTGCTATTGAATATCATTAGTATCATACTATAATAATTTGCAGGTGACGTGCAAGGAAACATTTTGCATATTTTAAAAGTTTTTTTTACTTTTTTTTTCTCCTTTTAAAGATTCACGATTCTTTAATTTATTAATTACTACTTTCACTTATTTTTTGGCGTCTCAGTTCCAGTTTCTCCTGTAACACCTGTTTTTTATTTAAACATTTTTTTAAGAAATAATGTAATCCATACGGTGAGTTTTAAAGCATGTTTTATTAAAAGCTAAAATAACCAACTAATGCAGTTGGGATATGTCATTTAAAGTAAAAGAAGATATTTCATGCTAAAATTTAAATAGCACATGTGTGGAATTTTGAAAAAAAAAACGTTTTTATTCACAACATCATAAAAATCGTCCATTTCACATTAAATCATGCTTAAAAATTCAATATTTTCTTTATTTCTACGGCATTAAAGTATTTTGCAGCAAGGAAATTATAAAACTAGATAATAAGACCTTCAATTTGAAATTTGATAAAAGTTTCAAGCTCCTATAGAGCCAAAAATATGGCATTTTAAAGATTTTTGTTATTTTTAAGTTAAACGCCAATTTTATCCGATTTTTATGAATAACTGTAAAATCAATTAAATAATTTAGGAAACGTTTCATTAATTTTTTTTGTTATACAGAGTGGCCCAAAAGTCTGGAAACGGCCAATTATCTCCAAAATCTTCAACAAAACTTTTCTCTTTCTATCTATCTTTACCTTCTTCAGATTTCTCAAATCTCTTTACGGTTTTTTGTATCGTCGTCTTATGAATAGGAAAACGGTTTAGAGAACGGCATTTTAGAGAAGCAATTTAAATTGCAGAACTTTTCGAAGCACAACTACTGTCAGTTTTCGTTTATAATGTAAATCTTGAACAAATGTCAATATCACAGCATTCTACATTTAAATATTTAAATTTATTAAAATCTACATATTTTGCACTGCTTTGTATATTTAAGACCTTCCAGACTACATACAATCATAAGTGTTACATATTTTTGAACTCGTATTGAATAGTTGAACTTCACACTGAATGCGTGAAAACCATACCAGACCACAAAAATTAAATGTATAATCAGGTATAGTAGGTACTTAGTCAATTGGGTCATTTTGGGTCATTTGGGTATCGAAGGAAATTTAACGTCAGATAGTTGGTGTAAATGTTTGGCGTATTTAGATGAGATATTTTCCGTACTTATCGTACGGATTATTGGTAGACAAGGTAGAATTGAATGGCCTCCACGTTCATCCGATTTCAATCCTAAAGATTATTTTTATTGGGGATACTTGAAAACTTCAGTTTACAAACTTAACCAGCCAAGTCTTGCCCGAGCAAAGGCAAGAATTATCGATTAATCTCAAATAATTTCTAGACAATCATGGAGAAATGTGATAGACGCATTCTACCATCGATTAGGTACTGTCAACTCACAAATTGAGCACATTTTGAACACTTAATAACGTAAATATTGTTAAAAAATGGTCTAATCTATCAATTGTTACGTTTTAATGTAGTTGAAAATAATTAGTATCAAAAAATTTATTGAAACAATTAGGCGTTGGCAGACTTCTGTTTTATGTATTTAAGACCTTCCAGACTATAAAAATCATAAGTGTTACATATTTTACGAGATAATTGGCCGTTTCCAGACTTTTGAGCCACTCTGTATATATACAACGTATTATATTGTATGTAACATTTCTCTTTTTGATATTATTGTTGTTGTTGTTAATATTATTATTATTTATTAGTATTTTGTTTAGTATTGTACTGTAAATATTAAACTACCTTTTAATTAGTCAACTGTATTTTACGTATGAAATAATCTTATTATATGTATGTCATATGTCAATTATGATATGATGATTTATGTTTCTTGGTTTTTTATCGATAATTCTATTGTTCCAATATCGTCAAGAAAATTTATTTCTGATAAAAGATGCGATTCTTGTCTCTATCGATCGTCAGAAGAGGCATACAACACAAATGTAACTCCTCCCAATTTGTGCTCAATGTTGCAAATATCTTGGATAAATGTAAATCAAAAACAAAAGAACATGTTATTTCCTCTTCCTTGTTAAATATTAAAAAATCAAAATTAAATGATTCTAAGGGAAAAACTACTAATACCACAACGCTCTCAAATATTCGGGGAAAACCGACAAGTATAATTTTTAATCCAAATCACAATAAGAAATTTCTTTCTAATTATGATTTTAATGTGATTCAATGCGCTTTAGATTTGATTCAAAGAAAAACATTACAATTTTTACAAAGATATTAGAATGATTTCGAAAGGTGCAATTTGTTGCAATGATATTTTTGGTCTAATTGAGTTTACACAAAAGAATCGTGGATTGTAGATGATTAACTGTAAGTTAAGGATAGATGGGGGAGGAGGTTTTTTAAAGCTTGTTTAATTATTCAGTCTCCACCTCAAATCGACTCTGATTCCAATGTACCACAACGTACATGTATCTATATAGAAAGACTAGCTTCCAATTAAAAAAAATTCCGCGATTCTGGGATAAAGAAGCTACTTATTGTTGGACTTGTACCCGCATGTAAAGAGACGTATAATAATATAAAAATGCTGTGTTCGTTAATTAATTTACAAGATATAAATGGATTTTTTTTCTGTGGATTTAAAAGTTGCAAATTTAATATGTGGAATTGGAGCTCATAGTTATATGCATCCTTGCCCTTGGTGCTTCGCGAGTAAAGATGAATTGGATAAACGTGGAAATCTCAGACCAGTAGAACACATAGAAAAATAATATGAAGACTGAAGAAATGCAGATTGTAAATACGATTTATAATAAAATGATATGTTTAAAATATTTCCTTAAAGTGGGCTACCTTATGTTACGTTCAGCGTAAAATTTTCCGTGGTTCTTCTGGTTTTCATCATCATCATCATCAATGGCGCTACAACTCTTCTCTAGATATTCTCTGACTGCATCTTTCTACCTTTTTCTAGGCCGCCCTACAGACCTTCTTCCATCTGACCTTTCCCAGAACACATTGTTTATAAGGCGATCTTCTGGTTTTGATGGAGGAGATTGTAGAAAATTATTGAAAACAAAAAGTAATCGTCTTTTACGTAGACTTTGTGATGATTATAGTATTTTAGAGTGTTTGAATTATGTGTAAGCTTTTGTCGGTTTTATTCTGTTGTTGAAGCTTGTTTTTCCACAGAATTAAAAAGCAACTTCAAATTTTATGAAAAGTTATATCCCTCTTTCTATACCTATCACTCCAAAAGGACACACGGTTTTTTCCATTATAGTAGACTCGCTTTATATTTAAAATGTAAGTTTCATGTGAAAAA
Organism: Diabrotica balteata; assembly: GCA_918026665.1. NCBI lineage: Eukaryota > Metazoa > Arthropoda > Insecta > Coleoptera > Chrysomelidae > Diabrotica > Diabrotica balteata. Next base: position 31,769,369 of record OU898283.1, read on the forward strand.
ATGATTAGATATAGTATTTTTTATATGTATAATCATCATTTATATTATTACACATATTATTTCAAACTATAATATATAATTTAATGTAAATTAAAAATGTAACTTCAATTTGTGACACAAACAATACAAAAAAATATAGATAAATAAATTATTGTATCTAAATAAACATTCTTGATAGTGGATACATTGATATAAACATAAAAAATTATTTTATGCATATAAGTATTTACACATTATGGAATTGAATTTACAGTCATTAATAAAAATCGGATAAAATTGGCGTTTAACTCAAAAATAAAAAAAAATGTTTAAAATGCCATATTTTTGGCTCTATAGGTGTTTGAAACTTTTATCCAAATGCAAATTGAAGGTCTTTGAATCTAGTTTTATAATCTCCATACCGCAAAATACTTTAATGATGTAGAGATGAAGAAAACATTATGTTTTTAAGCATGATCTAAGGTAAAAGGGGCGATTTTGGTAATTTTAAGAATAAAAACCATTTTTTTTTTCAAAATTCTACACATGTGCGATTTAAATTTTAGCATGAAATATCTTCTTTTACTTTAAATAACATATTATCCCAACTGTAATATGTTAGTCATTTTAGCTTTTGATAAAACATGCTTTAGAACTCACCGTGCCAAAGGTTATTTTTTGCTATAATCACTTTTTTCTTCTGGAATTTTAATATTATTTATTATCTTTAAAGTATTTTTTGGTAAAATTGTGGTTAAATCTCAATAAAAAAATTCTAAATAGACACGCAAATATAAATGAATTTTAAGTATGGAATTAATATCGGATATCAAATTGTTATATTCTGAATCATTTTAGTTTATTAAACTCTAAGAAATACATGAAAATTTGGCAAGTAATTTGCCCACTCACCATGAAAAATTAATTTGAACGAAGGTAATGGAAATTTTCACTTCAAAAGAATACATAAGCGTATAAGAGACTTTGTGAATATATTCTGCAAGGGAAATTATAATTAATAAAGTAATTATATATAAAGTGGTTATTTAATTATTAATTTACAGGTATTTTAACAAAATCTTATTAAGGATTTTTAAAGAACATTGAATTTTTAAGCCACCTTAATCGGAGATCTATAATTAAAAATTTATATACATAAAGCTATACAGAGCTTATTAAATAATTATGTAAAATTTATAAACATAAAATAAAAATAATTACTATTTAAATGGGGATAAGCTACAATTAAAGGTAAAAATACGTTTATTGACGTTTCAATTTCCACTTCGGAAATCGTTCCCAAAATACAAACATTAGTAAATTAAACAAATTTTGTTTTTTTGTTACTTAGTGAAAAATTCTTCTAAGAATTTAATTTGATCTGACTCCTTTATATTGACAATTCAGACATACATTATACATTTTAGACTTTACAAAGTGGACGACTTTTTTACAAAGTAGACGACTTTAAATGATATTGCCAATATTGTTGAGTTCTGAGTGAAAATTACCAGGGCCTTATTATCTTTAGCGTTTTTTCTGTCTTCCATCATACATAGAATCTCCTCCGTCATCCATTCCTTCTTTCAGGTTTTAAGTATTTCTCTGTTATTTCTTGACTTATTTTGTGCAAATTTTCTAGTTCTACATCTGTGTTATCTATTTCTGTACGAGCCCGTGGTTTTTCTGTACAAGCCCATGTTTTTTCTTTTGGGCGTTTTTGTATCTTTTCCTCTACTGTTTTATTTTTCAGTGGTTTAATATTGTACTTCGTAATTTTTGGTCTTTGAACTTTCTTTAAACTAAGTTTCATTTTGACGATAAGTGGATTGTGGTCCAAATTTATATCGGATCGAGGGTACGCTTTGACAGATGTAATAGAGTTTCTAAATCGTTTATTATTAAGAATATAGTCTATTTGATTTCGTACTGTGTGATCTGGAGTATCCTGAGGAGATTTCCACGTATATAGTCGTCTTGGAGCAAGATCATAAAAGGTGTTTGTCACTACGAGCTGTTCTTCAGTTGCAAATTCAATCAAACGGTCTCCGCGTTCATTACGTTCCCCTAGACCAAAGGATCCCACTAAATTTCTACTTTGTCCTTTGCCAACTTTGGCATTAAAGTCTCCCATTATTAGTATTATTTCGTTTTTCCGAATCCTTTTAACAATATTAGTAAGGTCATTGGAAAATTCTTCTATAATTTCTTCTGGGGCGTCCGCCTACCAAAAGGAGTACTGAATGCTAGAATGCAGAGAATGGGACCAGTTAGAAAGCCAAGAAAGCGCTGGGAAGACACAGTAAACAGCGACGCACAAGTCCTTTTAGGAGTCCATGTATGGAGAAGATCAGCCACAGACAAACAAGAGTGGAGGCATAAGGTCTCTTGAGGAAACCTAAAGAGGTCGAAATACGTATAAGCGGCTTGCCGCTGTCCTGTATCGAAACAAAAATCTAATACCGTCATTATGTTTTATTTCTTTATTCCGTTTGGAGTAAGAGAAATTGAATTCCCTATGAATTTTGATAACGATGAACGGCATGTGGAATGCAATTTTTAGATTCCCTTGCTGAGTAATTTATCAAGTTGTTTGCTTTGCAAGTTTTAGAAAGCACAGTGGTAAAAATTTGAATTCGATTTCGCCAGGTAAAAATCGTATGATTTCTTGTTTTGTTTTAAACCTTTCTACCATAGACATTTTAAAGAAAATTAATTTTTCTTTCTATTAAATGTACCACTATTTATACCTAAAACTGCGTAAAAAAAGTTGTAAAACAATTTTTAGATTTGCGAAAAAATAGACAAAATAGCAAAATGGTGTGAGTGGAGAAGTTTGAAATATGCTACCTGGGGTGCTCTAAAACCTAAATACTCAACTTTACTAAATGCCGTTATGGGGCCAAAAAGAAAAATCGCATGGGGTCTTGTTTTTTTTTTGTTGGTTTTTTGAATATATTTTTGTCAAAAAAAAAATATTACTGACTTTAAAAGGTGACATTTCGATGGAAAATTTAATTTTAAACAACTTTTTTATAAATGTATTTGTACGAAAAGTACATAGAATTCACCCAAATGCACCTTAGTGCATATTGACAAATTTAACTCTTTCTCACAAACGCACCCCTTTAAACGGTAGCACTCTGTAGTTTTTTTGACCCACTGACACATTAATCATATGAAATAATAAAACTCGTTTAACTTTGTAGTTCTTTTTAGCCCTATTTTTTCTAACATAATCAATAGCCTTGCTGCAAGATTTGTAAGGTTTTGCTTACTTCTGAAACTGTTAATTGGACCTTTATCTATTACAATTTATAACTGATAGCGTTAACTTTAGAAATAATAGTGTGGAATAATAGTGTTTCGGAATTTTCTTGGTATTGTTTTGATAAATATTCGTCCACTTATGTATACGCATCATTTTCTTTAAACCCATATTTTTTTTGGGAATAACCCGCATCAACCACAGAAGGTTATTAGCGGTGGTACAATGTACAATACGGTTTTTACAATGTTGATTATAATTTAAAATTTTTCTTTAAGTATCACTTATATTTGATTATACAACTTCGTTTTCTTTTAAAAACTAATGATTTTGTCACAATCCGCACTGTCTAAAGCGCACTTTATATCACTTGGTAGTCCAGTAGCTTGTCTTTCCATTTGATATAGGGGACAGTCTATAACAATGTGACCTACAGTTATATTGGTGTCACAGGCGTGGCATATTCTAGGACGTTCCTTTCTTAGTAGGTGTTGGTGCGTCAGTCTGGTATGTCCTATTCGGATACGATGTAGTACAACCTGGTCCTTTCGATTTACTAAAATTAGTATTTTCGCTGATAGATCTGGGTTTGCTTGCCGCAATTTATTATTTGGTAAGAGTTGCCATCTTCATAACCATAAGTCTTTTGTGTTCACTAATACTTTTTTTCATAATCTGAGTGAGAATTTGGTTAATTCTATCATCGGATCTCATTTACTGGTATCTCCACATGAGATGAAACCTATAGTTTCTTTCTAGTAGTGTTTCATTAGTTTCTATGTAATTTATAATTTATAAATTACTATTACTTATGTATAACTCGATATTTACTTTAGAGGAAATTGTGAATTTAAACATAATTTCCGCTTCCTTACTTCTCCTTTATTTTCTTCGATTTCGAATAAAATTTGAACATTCATTAATCTTATTTTCTTTAGGAGACAAAAAGAAATTCAACATTGAAGTAAACTAGCTTTG
>OU898283.1:31776093-31948593 GCA_918026665.1 Diabrotica balteata
AGAAGCATTCGCTTATTCCTACCGAAAGAAGGGGCGGAGATCGAATTGGTCAAAAAAACGAAGGTAAAAAACAATCTATAAAAAAAATCATCGAGTCCCTAAAATGTGCGGAATCTCATTATTGCCGTTCAAAAACATTCAACAGAATTTATTTGCCTGCTGAATTAAGTATCTCAAAATTATGGAGAATATACAACGACAAAATGTCCCAAAACGAAGACTTTAAAGTCAAAGAATGTTTCTTTAATTATTTTAACAAAAATTTTAACGTTTAAATCCAGCATAAAAGGCGAGACTGACGAAGTAAAAAAAAACTAGTCTGGAAGCACAACAACGTCTCCACAAAGTAAGAAGTGAGAGTTTCTATAGACTTCTTCAAGAAGAAAGAGACGACATGGTCACATTTTCATTTGATTGTCAGAAGAATTTGGCGCTACCAAAACTTCCGGATTAGTCGGCTTATTTAGTCATTACCATGTTGAGCTATTGGCTTCAGTTTGAAGCTCCAAGACAAATAAAGGAAATTGAGATAGTGTTTCCCGTTGTGGGGCATTCTTATATTCCCCCTGATCGTGTGTTTGGACAAATTAAAAGAATTTATAAAAAAAACACACGGTAATTGTTCATCCTGATGAATATGTTAAGTTAATCAAAAAGTTTGCCACTGTTTACAGAGCTGGAACTGGTGTTACAATTAAGGACTGGAAGGCTGAAACTCAAAAAGTAATAAAACAACCAGGCTATTGGCATTTTAAGTTCCAACCGTGAAAGAGAGTAATCATTACAAGAGAATAAACAGTACCACTTATAAGGGGTGAAGCATTTTACAAAACTGACTTATGCGCACCCAAAAGCTTATGCAAAAGAGGGAAAAACCTCTCACAAATTAGTCCAAGAACACTGAAGGCTGGGATAGCGATTAAAGAAGATAAGAAAAAAAGTATTACTAAGCTATTGGAGAAACACTACTGAAAGGGATGGCAAGATAGAGATGAACTGATGAACTTCTTTTTCAAAGAAGTATTTCACGAAGCTATATAGGATGGGCAAGGTAGTGGAGCAAGCGAAGAGGAAGATAATTGCGAAGCAGAAACAGTTAGCTTTGCAATATAAAATAGTGGATAAATGTTGCGTTGTTGAGTAATTAAACTTATTTTTCTAATAGATTTCGATTTTCTTTTCTTTCAGAATATTAAATTCATCTGTAAACCCCGACATGTCCAAAATATATCATACAATTACCTATTTCTGGGGGCCCCTAGATTTTTTCAGAGTGTTTTTGATGTATTATTATCAAAAACCTCACTTTTCTCAAAAAGTCGCTGCTTAATTTAATAGGATATAGATTTTACAAATTATTTCAAATCTCATTTACCTGGACTTCTCGGGTTTTGAATCCAGGCGACTGATATCGAAACTCAAAGTCACTCAAAGGTCAATGAAGCGATGCATGCTAGGTAAGAGTTACTCGTGTACTAGAGTTACACTGTGGTATCCAAGAGGCGTCAACAGACCAAGAAGACGTCCAAATTTAAGATGGGACTATCACATAAGTAAACAAGCCGGTACAGCGTGGTACAGAAAAGCAAATTTTAGACAATCATGGGCAGATATAAGGAATGAATATTTATATACAGTGAACGGCTAAATTATGGAATATTATCATTATTTCGAGAACAGTCGAGTTTTGAGGGAAGTCCCGAAACAGGTCGATTTTGTTATAAAATACCTATCTTATAACGTACATGGAGTAGGGATTACGTCATCGGCGTGGGTGTAGTGACATAACCGTTAATTTTGTTAAATAGAAATTGGTATAATGCGACACCTCATTTAAACGAGAATTTAATTCTCTATTTAACGACATTACATTTTTAACTAAAATATTTTTTAAGAGTACAAAACAATTTTTTAAATTTAAATTCAACTAAATTACAACTAATGATTTAATTCATAATGTACTTTAAAGTAACCAAATTATGCATATCAATTATTTTTAAATTAAATATTCGAAATGCCATCCATCGGTTCCTGTCATGACTTTCTGAAGTAAATACTTAAAAAAGCAAAAACGAGTAAAAATAATAATGGGCACAAAAAGTTATCTCATACACACTGAAACTTTTTGTCAAATGTTAATTCAAGCAAGTGATACTGGCATAGTTACTGTAATATTTATTGACGTAAATGTTTTGGTTTTGTGATTTGTCATCGGTTGTCAATTGTAATTTTTGATTTTGAATATTAAATTATAGCTGACCTAAATGAAACACAACGCATAGAAATATTAATTCTTAGCGAATGCGAAGATAAAAAGTAACACAGAACGATGTATGCAATTTATTCAACGCAAAATATCCAGACAGACCCATCAGCCAATCAACAGTAAGTAAAATAGTCCGAAAATTTCGATTTGTTAAACATATTCCAAACTTTGGGGTTCCTAAAATTAACGTGAAAACGACAAGACAAAGACAACGTGAAACTTGATATTTTATTAAATGTACATGACAATCCTTACAGTAGTTCAACACAAATGGATGAATATGCTGGAGTTTCCCAACGATCGCTATTACGTATTTTAATAAAAGAAAAATACCCTCCCTACAAAATTCAACTACATCAAGAATTAAACGACGACGATCCCGATCGCCGGCTTCAATTTTCTGAAATTATGCAGGATTTATGTATCCGCAATCCACATTTCATCAATCAAATCCTTTTTTCCGATGAAGCCACATTTTTTATACATGGTACCGTGAATCGTCAAAATAGCAGATATTGAAGTCAAGAAAACCCACATTGGATGATTGAGTCACACACGCAATATCCTCAGAAAGTAAATGTATGGGCAGGTATCATTAATGACAGATTCATTGGCTCTTTTTTCTTTGAAGACAATCTAACAGGAGAACGTTATTTAACTTTTTTGAGAACTTATACCTGTCCTTGCTAACATGTATCCAAATGCCAATAATCCAAATTTACCTAGTGAAAATATCTGGTTTCAACAAGATGGAGCCTTTTCGCATTGCTCACGTGAAGTAGATCAATTTTTAAATGATTGCTTTCCCAGGAGGTGGATCGGAAAACGAGGTTTTATATAGTGGCCAGCAAGGTCGCCAGATCTAACATCTAACACTCTATCTAGATTTTTTCCTGTGAGGTTACATAAAATCAAAAGTTTATGTCAATAGACAACAAAATTTACAGGACTTGAAAGATAGAATTAGGCATGAAATGAGTCTAATTACTCCAGAAGTCATCCGCAATGTCTTGATGAATGTGTCCGTAGATTCCCATATTGTCAAGAAACCGATATATGACATTTCGAATATTTAATTTAATATAATTATTATGCATAATTTGGTTACTTTAAAGTACATTAGTATTTAAATAATTAGTTGTAATTTAGTTGAATTTAAATAAAAACAATTGTTTTTGTACTCTTAAAATATATATTAGTTAAAAATGTATTGTCGTTAAATAGAGAATTAAATTCTCGTTTAAATTCTCGATTACGTCACTACACCTATACCGGTGGCATCATCCCTACTCCAAGTACGTTATAACATGTTTATTTTATAACAAAAATCGACTGAAATTTTCGGGATTTCCCTGAAAACTCGATGGTTCTCGAAATAATGATAATATTCCATAATTTAGCCGTTCTAACTAAACTAAACTAATCAACTACTTGATAGTATAATCATAGACTATGTAGACATTATGTAGAGTTAAACATTCCTGACAAACTGGACAAAAATAAAGAAATATAAAGAAGGTATTGGAAGGTACGTGGGCTTCAGTTTCTTTAAATGTCGAAATATCCATACAAATATATAGTCTTAACATTTTCAAAGTATTGAACATTATATTTGAATAGCATTTAATCTGATTCGACTTCCCAATTTGTTTAAGACTAAATATTAGCAATATTCCTGTACACGAATACTAAACTTTAATACGTAACGGTACGGTTACTGTTCTGTATTTTCTTGATTAATTATTGATTAAAATTATTTTAATAAACTGTACAAAAAAACTTTAAATTTATTTGATCATTACAATTTGTACATACAATATTAAATTTAGAATGTAGTTTACAAGTAAATGCACTACACTTTGTTCATTTCATAGACGTATATGACTTAATTTTTTCAGTGTAACAATTGCAGAATCTACAACGTTTAGCATAATTATTGTCTTCTTAATAAGGAACTGGTTGCTACGGAAACATCTTGTACAATAACTCCGGATTAACTGTGTACTAGTTCCTTCCATTCTCTATCTCTTGCTCTGTTTTTAATTTCAACCCATCTTATTCCAATTTTTTCCGGTTCTCTCATTGTAGTTATTTTTCAGGCTATTGTCTGGTCTTGTTCTCTTCCTAAAAATACGTCTTATAAAACCTATAAAGGTGCATATAAATTTCTGTTAAAAATATTAATTTATTTAAAAGTTATTCTAATTGTTTATTAGAAAGTTGTTTATTTGAGAATGAAAAACTCTGTTTTTTCCGTCACCTTAGAACTTTATAATAAAATCTCATTTTGTTCGTTTTTATCGATATTTTCAATGTAAGTAAAAATACCGTTTTAAAAATTATAACCCGTTAAAATTGAGTTTAAATAATGGCCTAATTTGTTTACAAAGTTTTCCTTTAAATACTTTGCGAGAGATTACTATGAAATAATGCCATGTCGACATTCGTTTAGCTTTTAGCGACATATTTTTGCAGTTTCTCGCAATTGTTTAAATAAATTATTAACCAAATTTAATTTAGGTCTCAAATGAACCTTAAAAAAACAAAAATCAAAACTTCTCATTAGGAAAGAGGTACCTATTGGAAAAATTTAAAAATAGTGATTTTCGGTAATTTTTGCTATAAAATCAATGTTTAAGCCATGACGCAGTTATTTTAAACTGATACTTTTGACATAAATTCATATTTTTATATCAAAACTTGAATTTTTTGTTCAAGGATTTGTTTTAAAACGAATGACTTTACATTTTATTTTTTGCTTATTGGGCTAATAACAACCAACCGATAATCGTAAATATCAACTTTTCAAGTTAAAAATATAAACACTATCATCAAAAAACTAACTGATTTTTGAAATATACAAAAAATTCAACAAGCTTATTATACATATTTAAATATTAGTTTAATCTCCTACAAACTCAATATATTTTTTTTAATACGATTTATACATTTGATAGCAATAACTTGCCATAAAAATTCGATAAAATGTGCGTACCATTATTAAAAGCAAACAAAAGGATCAGTAACGTCTCGCCTCTTTAATCTGACATCTGTTGACACTATTATATTAAGAACAAACATTTCATAACAACTTTACCCAATTTTTTGCTGCCGTATTGATTTTCTCGAAGGAATTTTTTTTATATAAAAAGAATCTAAGTAAATTTGAGAGTAAAACTGTTGTTTTTCTTTTCTTATTCTTATAAACATATTCAGAGATGTAACAATAAAACACTGAAAACTTTGTTTTCAAACTTCCACAACATTTATTTTAAATATTATCACTACAGCTGTTTCGGCTGATTGCCTTTCTCAAGTGATCTATTTTTGCTTGGTTTTACAAAGTCTCTAATGAAATAGGTTAAGGAGGGGAAAACTCTTTATCTCAAGTTGGTCATTCAGAATTATATCTGTGTTTTTTAATTTGTTGATTTCCATAGATTCTAACAAAGATAGCTTAAAGCCTTTATTTTGAATGTGAAGAATTTTAAATTTGTCATTAAAACAATGATTATGATCTAAAAGGTGAAGTGCGTATGTCGAATCTGTTTTTCTATTCTTGAAAGCCCTTTTATGTTCTGCTATTCGTTTATCAAAGTTTCTAAAAGTTTGACCGATGTAAGTTTTTGGGCAGTCGCCACATTGAAGTTTGTACACCCCACTATTTAAGTGTTTTTTATTTTGGCTCTTGTTATTTTTAATATATTTGCCTAGGTTGTTATTTGTTCGGAAAGCTGGTGTTATTCCTTTCTTTTTTATGTGTTTGGCAATTTTCGTTGTTATTTTGCCTGTATATGTAATCGAGCAGAAGGTACTGGGTTTTTTCTCTGGTGGTGAAAATACTAATTTCAGGGCTTTCTTGTGTAGTTTTTGATTTAACATTTTATTAATTGTTTGTTCGTTGTATCCGTTGTTTACTGCTATCTGCTTAATTATATTTAATTCTGTCTCAAAGTTTTATTTTGACATCGGAATTTCTGTTATTCTATGTAACATACTATGATAAGCTGCCAGTTTATGTTGTGTTGGATGGGATGACGAATTGTGTATAGTCGTGTCAGCATGGGTAGGTTTATGAAATATGGAGAAGTTATGTTTTTTTTGAAGTCTGTTTATATTGAAACTTTACACAAAGATCCGACAGAAAAATATCAAAAACAAATTAAGCTAGCGTTAGAAAATTCAAAATCAATACTAAATCCAATAGAACAGAAATCCCTCAATATTATGAACCCCCAGCCTCCTAAATTATATTCTTTCATTAAACTACACAAACCGGATCACTCAATAAGACCTGTAGTTTCTTTTTATACAGTTCCGTCATATAAAATTTCAAAAAACCGGTTAGAGATTATTTTAAACCACACTAAGTTTTCACCTAAATTTACCATAAAAAATACAATAGAACTAGTTAATAAAATACAACATTTTCAATTACCTAACAACTCCAGATTAATTTCATTTGATGTAAAAAACCTTTTTTCTAGTATCCCTCCTACAGAAACTTTTATTCTAGTAAAAAACCTTTTAGACCAAAACAGTACAAATCCAATAATTACATCTGAAATTTTACATCTTCTCGAAGTTTGCATAAACCAGGACTACTTTGAATTTAATAATAAAATATATACAAATAACAGTGCAGGACTTATAATGGGTAATCCTCTAAGCCCATTGTTATCAGATATTTTTATGGATCATCTAGAGACAAAGATTTCAAAACATCCCGTATTCAAACAGTTTTAATATTGTTGGAGATACGTAGACGACGTACTGGTATGTTTCGCAGGAACTAATAGGCAACTCGACCAATTTTTATCATATATTAATTCACTTTATAGTCATATTGAATTTACAATAGAAACAGAACAAAATCAATCCATAAATTTTTTAGATTTAAAAATTAGCAGACTTCAAAACAAATATAACTTCTCTATATTTCATAAACCTACCCATACTGACACGACTATACACAATTCGTCATCCCATCTAACACAACATAAACTGGCAGCTTATCATAGTATGTTACATAGATTAACAGAAATTCCGATGTCAAAATACAACTTTGAGACAGAATTAAATATAATTAAACAAATAGCAGTAAACAACGGATACAACGAATAAACAATTAATAAAATGTTAAATTAAAAACTACACAAGAAAGCCCTGAAATTAGTATTTCCACCACCAGAGAAAAAAACCCAGTACCTTCTGCTCGATTACATATACAGGCAAAATAACAACAAAAATTGCCAAACACATAAAAAAGAAAGGAATAACAGCAGCTTTCCGAACAAATAACAACCTAGGCAAATATATTAAAAATAACAAGAGCCAAAATAAAAAGCACTTAAATAGTGGTGTGTACAAACTTCAATGTGGCGACTGCCCAAAAACTTACATCGGCCAAACTGGTAGAAACTTTCATAAACGAATAGCAGAACATAAAAGGGCTTTCAAGAATAGAAAAACAGATTCGACATACGCACTTCACCTTTTAGATCATAATCATTCTTTTAATGACAAATTTAAAATTCTTTACATTCAAAATAAAAGCCTTAAGCTATCTTTGTTAGAATCTATGGAAATTAACAAATTAAAAAACACAGATATAATTCTGAATGACCAACTTAAGACAAACAGTTCTCCCCTCCTCAACCTATTTCATTAGAGACTATAAATTTGTAAACCCAAGCCAAAATAGAGCACTTGAGAAAGGCAATCACCCGAAACAGTTGTAGTGATAATATTTAAAATAAATTTTGTAAAAGTTTGAAAACAAAGTTTTCAGTGTTTTATTGTTACATAAAATGAATTTCCATCAAGTAACGGTCGAATCCATCAATTATATTCAGAGATATTCGTCCAGGATATGTACTTTTGTACTTATTGCGATAGATCTAAACGATAGATGTAGTTTCTCGGTATTTCCCACATTTTATAATCTTTTTCCTACATTTTTCCACATGGTGTTGTGAGGAAACGATGTAATTTTTATGTGAGATGTGTTTTGACTTTTTTTTTTATTTTTTAATTACATTTTCTTCATCGACAGGGTCCAATGTAACGTAATATTTATTCTATTGTCTGTATTATTTTTTAATTCTGCTGCTCCAATACATATTTATTTTTTCTATTTGGTTTCCATGAAATCTATTATAAACTCCTTCAATAAAACATGTTTAAAGGATCTGTGCTTCTTTTGACAGCTTTCATAAGTGTGTAACACTGATAAATATATAACAGGGACAATAAAATGTGTTAAAAATCCCATTTTGATGTCTAGGTTAAAGAATAAAATAGAAATCCTAAGAACTAGAATTTCTAAAACTAACTCAGTGGACGGGATCAGTAAATACACATCAAAGGTTGAATTTCTGGTGGGGTAGTCATAATTAGGTCTTGCTGGAAAAACATGTAGGTATAGTAGCCTCGTATTTCCGTGAGACTGTGCAAAAATATATGTATCTGTAATAAAATCATTCAACAAAAAGGTACTCTACCAGGAGTCTGTAAAATTATCAATGACTCAGACGTATAATAATACAAAGTTTCCAGATTCCACTCGATATTAACATTCAGACGTGCCTGGTATAATCTTTTAAAATATGAACCAGATATGAACAATCAACCAATTAAGTTTTCATCGAACTTATGACAAGTCCACGTGGACTAACGGCCAATGAAAACATCGGATATCGCTGTTATGACAAATCATAATGCATTGTCTTTTGTCGGTAGGCTTATTCATACTTGGGGTAAGATTATATCAGTATTTGACTGAGCTTACGGAGTCATAAAATAAGGGATCAGGTTTGACCGTCCAGTGCCGAAGGCACGGGACGGGGAAAACTTAGGTAGGCAAATTTTTATAATATTTTATTTTTAAATTGCGGAGATGACCAACAGATTTTTGGGAGACAAGAATACTTTTAGTAAAATCATAACTGCTACAGCGTTCAGTTAAATTCAAATTTCAAATAGTGAACCGCAAGTTAGTTTGGTAGTGACTTTTTTCAGTATTCTTTATACGGAAAACATTTTATATTTTACGTTTTTTACTTTTTTTGATACGTTTTTACATGATTATGTTTTTATACGTTTGATAATTTAAAAATATTGCGTCCGAGGTGCGACAATAATTATGTAGCTAAAGAGACAATAGAACCCTCTAATCGATTGGAAGATTTACAAAGGCGTGTAGTAAAACGTAAGCGACATTTTCAATACCTTTCTGATGATGCCAAACGTATGCTAAAAAATGTTTATGAAGGACTGTGTGCTGAATTGTCTAATTAAGAGGCAATTGGAGAAACATGTTTTTTAACCAGAGTGCCCAAAGCAACCCACTACAAAATTATAGGAGAATTATCTTCTCCTAGACAGAAGAGGAAGGATTGTGGCAAATTCAGAAAAATAGAACCGAACTTAATTGAATCTATAACTAGAACAATATACCAAATGTATGCGGCTAATATTTTTCCAACTATTGAAAGCCTTCGAAGTGAATTAGTTCGAAAGTGCATTCTCTCGTGTTCAGCAACAACACTTCGATTATTTCTTAAAGCCAATAATTTTAAGTACAAAACTATAGACAAGAGACAGACATTAATGGAAAGTACTAGAATAATTTCTTTAAGAAACAATTATATCAGACAGATAACTGAGTATCGAAAAATGAAACGAAATATTTTTTATTTAGATGAGACCTGGTATGATAATCATGACACCGTGAAAAAAAAGTTGGACAAATAATAACAAAAAGTGTTTCAACTCAGTACCGCCCAATAAAAGAAAGAGAATTATAATTTTACACTGCGGTGGAGAAAATAGATGGGTCGACGATGCATTGTTAATATCTGCAAAACAAATGAAAAACGCGTCTCTGGATTATCATGACGATATGGAAAGTTCAATTTTTGAATCATGGTTTGAAAAATGTCTTCTTTCGAAATTACTTAAAGATCGTGTGATTATCATGGACAACGCATCATATCATTCAAGATTAATGAAAAAACTTTATATAATAGTTGGAAAAAATTAAAAACGCAGGATTTTTTATTCACGGAAGATTTGTATTTTGAGACATCTTATATTAAAAAGCAATTGTTGGAGGTTGTTCATAGTAAATAGTACGAAAAGGAATATGTTGTTGACAACTTTGCTCGTAGTAACGGGCATACTGTGTTTAGACTTCCTCCTTATTATTGTACATTGAACCCAATAGAGTTAATATGGGCTCAACTTAAAGGAAATATAATGAGAAGAAACGTTGCTCCAAAATTTTTTGTCTACTGTTCTCCAGTTAATTAGAAGAGAAGTCACAAAAATTACAGCAACCAACTGGAAAAATGTAACAAAAATAAAACACGTGATCGGAGTGGAAAATGACTATGTTAAATATTTACCAGCATTAACCAAGTTACATATAAATTTAGATGATACGAGTGATACTAGTGATAACAGAGATTCTGAGTAGATAGTAAGTACTTATTAGGTGTTAGTTGAAACCTTTATTTCTATTTTAATTGTAGATATTCTCATTTTGCTTATATATCTTGAAAACAGGGTATAAACACACTTCTTGATAGGACAAAAATTATTAATGTTTTAGGGGAGGATGTCAACTGTTACTGTCATTCTCGCTGAATAACTACTATTATTAACAATGTTTTATATAGATATTATTATTATACACTAAGTTCTGTTCAGTCGAGTCGATTAGTGTTATCACTCCCAAGATATATCACAGAAGTTAAAAACACCGATATTTTTTATTTAAACTTTATAGAAAATGAAACTTTTTGGTAAATAAAATTAAATAAAAGTAAAAACTTTTATTTAATTTAAAATTAGATATCTACGCTACTGTTCTACTACTACGTACTACAATAAAGGAGTGGTAACTTCAACAGCGTTGCCATTTTACTAGTATTTTGCTTGTTTTGGTCTCTGTAAATTTTCTCACGAAATTACGTGCCGACTATAGGTGTTTACGAACTAAGCAAACAGTTTCTAAAATATATACAAAAGGAAGAGTTAAAATCCCGTGATTTTTGAAATAGCTTCTGCAATGTGTCATTCTACTGAGGCCAAACAGATACCGTATTGCTCTTTTTGTAATTTAAAAATAACATCAGATTGGGCAACTGTACTGAAATCCCAAAATAAAAGATCATATCGAAGATGTGAGTCGAGCAAAGAAAAATATGTTATTTCAGAATATGATAAATTGATTTCCTTCGACACAGATCTTATTGCATAGCAGGCTGAGGCTAGTTTATTACTTAACAAATTGATATAAAGAGACCATTTAAGGATGCTCTGTTTATGAAAAGGTAAAGAAATTTTACAGAACCTACGATACTAATCTGGCTGTTATTAAGAAACAAGGGTTAAAGAACTCTTTTAAAGGATAATATTACTGTCTTATCCACGTTAAAAGAGAGTAAATCATAGTTGGAGCAGGTTTTTATTGTAAGTAGATCAGAAGTTATAGTTGTATAAAGAGTTGCAATATTAGAGATTCCATCAAAATGTCCATCAATTTTTCCATTGTCCACTCAAGTAAGTGATGCCATTTATAAAGATAAGGACAAGTACAAATCCAACACAAGATTTGCTTTTGATACTACTTATTGTTTGGATCAGTTCAGATTTATCAACTGGTCTTATAAAGAATGAATTTGAAATGGAGAGATAGGAAAAAGAATCTTGTTATGGCAAAGTAGTTAATGTTATATTTTATGTTTTTTGCTATATTAGTTTTATTTCGAAGATCATATATTATAGACCAAATTTCTTTTCAACATTTTTAGAGCTTTCTAGACTTGGATAGTACATTTTTTAGCTATTTTTATAAGTTTTAGATAGGTTTATCTGTACTTGGAAATACAGGGTGGTGAATCGTCAAACGGACCATAGGAAACTCAATGGGAAATTCTAAATTGTTGAATTCCTGCTTCCCTAATTATTTTACACCAAAAGTCATGAGAAACTATTTGTAGAGGACTCAAATATGTATCGAAAACAACTGTTAAAATTATTCTACGACTTAAACGTATTTCAAAATTTTGCTAAAATATAATACATTTTTCTGTGAAAAAATGTGTATTACGTGTTGCGTTTTGTCATAATATTGTTTCTGATATTTGACAATATTTAAATCAATTATATTACATTTATCTATGATTTAAATGGCCAAAATTTTGTGATTTATTGTTAAAAAAAATTAAGTTGATTAAAAAATGTACTCAGTTGAGAAGAAAAAAGCAATAATAAAAATGTTTTATTCATGTTTTATTATAACATTTGTTATAGTTTTATGTTTAGAAATTGTCATATATTATTATTAGGAATAAAGATCACAGTAACGGTATATTGGAATTCATTGAATTATTGTATAACTTAACATGGAATTAAATTTTAGTGAATTAGAATATGTTACGTTAAATAAAGATCCGGTAGTGGCAGGAAAAGGTTCGCGCTATTGCCTGAATACAACATTATGCGATTTTTCGTCAACTGAGTACATTTCATTATATTGATCGATTTGTAAACAATATAATTTATTGTTCACAAAGTAATAATGTTCATTAGTAGTAGTATTTAGTAAAATTCATTGTTTATAATTTAATCATGAAATAAAAAAATTGACAATTCAAATTGTCAAACATCTGACATAAATATGATAAAACACAAACGACCTAATATATATTCTTGCATTACGTGTGGCCTAACTTTTAGGGGTGGCCTGAAAAATGTATTATATTTTTTAAAAATTTTTAAGTACATTTGAGTCGTAGAACGGTTTTAACATTTGTTTTTAATTCAGATTTTAGTCCTCTACAAATAGTTTTTTATGACTTTTGATCTAAAATAATTAGGGAAACAGCAATTCAACAATTTAAAATTTCTCATTGAGTTTCCTATGGTCCGTTTGACGATTCACCACCCGGTATATTCATTGACAAGAATGTTGGTAGTAAGTTTCTTTATGTTGTAACAAAAAATGTGTGAATGGGCGTTGGACACCAATGTAACAAAAATGTGTATGTGTAATGTAACAAAATACAACAGAGCGCCAATGTGATAAAAATTAAATAAATTAAAGCTGGCTAGCAGAATGTGCCGGAGAGTGACTACTTGACATTCAAAAGAGGATTCGGCCAATTTGCATGCCCTACAGAGACCGTAAAATAAGAAAATTAATGATAAAGTAAAAAACAGATGTAGAAATATTGTAAATTAAAGTGATAAACTATAGAAGTTGCTCTAAGATTTGACTGGGTATTAACATATACTTTCCAAGGTATCTTGTAAAGCTGTTTGCTGAAATAAAAGGAAAAACAGGTATTAATTGAAATATTTAGTCTTCACAACAAATTTAATACCTAATCCAAATATATACAGTGTAATACTATATGCTACTCACCACCTTTATGTACAGTTAACCCAGATACTTATATACTAAAAAAAATTCCCTGGTTATAAACAATTGATCCTTGATGATCTAAATTTACAAATAATAAAATATAAGAAAAATTAATAATTCGACCTAAAAAGGTAATTTACTTGCCCACTAGAGATGTAACTCTGTACTTCGGCTTTCAATTAAATGTCATA
This sequence comes from Diabrotica balteata, assembly GCA_918026665.1. Taxonomy (NCBI): domain Eukaryota; kingdom Metazoa; phylum Arthropoda; class Insecta; order Coleoptera; family Chrysomelidae; genus Diabrotica; species Diabrotica balteata. The sequence goes on from OU898283.1 coordinate 31,789,985, forward strand.
AAAAAGTAATAAGGACACTATCCTGACGGGATGGATGTCCAAGGTTTAAATATATAATAATAAAATATTAATAAAGAACTCTCTGAATAAATGTGTACACATAAAACCGTACAACAGCGTTAAAAGGGAGGATTTAAAACTCAACCTGTAGTTTACAAGTTGAGGTTTTAAATAAAAAAAATATAAAAAATATTATTAAAATTAATGAAAAAAACTTAATAAAAATGAACAATGTTCCATACTCTAAATGAAGGAAGTCTTTCTGGCTGGTTTTCTGAATGTGTCCGAGAATAGTCTTAAAGAGATCTGGACCTCTGAAGGAACAGCTAAGGGTGACGGGCCTAATCAAGAGCCTAAAATAAGGAAATTTTTGAGTAACCAAAAAAATGTTTTAATCTACTTGTGTTATACTTAATTCACAGTTACTGGGTATATCGTTTTAATTTAGTATTTACAGTTATTGGATATATAGGTTTAATTTACTAGTCTCTGTTTTAGGACCCCTTAAAATTTTCAATCAGTATACAAGTAGATTTAATTTAATTGCATCTGTTTTCGAATCCCCTAAATGTGCAGCTAGTTTTTTTAGGAGAATTGTTGGATAAAACAATATGAGAATATAACAAAATCAGCGGATATTGATATTAAAGGCACTCGAATCGTAAAAAGGTCTTTGAGGCACCGCTCGTCGCACCTAAGTTATTAACAAGTCAAAATTTTTAAATGTTTTGACGTGTTCTGAGGGCCTAGAATCCTCAAATTCAACTGCTAGCAACTTTGGCATGGTTTTTATTAATACTCGATCGATTAGAAATAAGACAGACGAGTTATTTTGTTTCTGGAAGAATTAGGGTTTCCCCAGTTAGTTGCAATGACGGAGCACTGGCTTGAAGTTAATGAGCCAATTTTCATTCAAGAATATACCACAATTGCTAGGTATGATCGTCCAAGTTCAGCTCATGATGGCACTCTGATTCTTTCTAATAACAATAATTTTTCTTTAGTTTCGAAATATGACTATTTGCTGGGTGAAAACTACTTCGAATTTTCTTTGATTTATAATAATAAATTTAACCTATACATTATTTGCATTTATAGATCACCTAGCTCTGATACTGAACTATTTTTTCAGAGCCTGCTAAATTTGTTAGATAATCTGCTCATTAAAAGCAGAAAAAATTTATGTGGTGATTTTAATATTGACTACGCTGTTGTTTGTGCGACCCAACTGTCTTTGGTAACTATTTTTGAATCATATGGTCTCACGTTATGCACATATGGTCACAATGCACGTTAATTCTTCAACAAGAATCTGAAAAACATCATCCTCGACAACTGATTATGTGGTTTCTGATTTTCCACCCGCTGACGTCCATTCTACGGTTATTAATTTGGGGCCTTCTGATCATGAAGCGGTTTATACCAAGTTTAGCAGTTTAAAAACACCCCACTCAAAAACCCGACGATTTGGTAGGATTTTTTCCACTCATAACTTTCGTAAATTCTATAATTCATGCTTGACTTCTGACTGGAGTTTTTCTTTTGGGGACATTAACTGTAATGTTAGTGATTTTCTAAATAGACTTGCACCTATTTTTAATAAAGCATTTCCTCTATTAAACATCAGGCCAAAACATTACAAACCTGGGATTACCAAAGGCATTCGCATATCTGCGAAGAATATGCATTCTCTGCCATATATTAAAAAATTTAATGAAAGTATCCCCATTTCTGATTATATCAATAAGTACAGAAAATGCTATCTAAAACTACTTTAAGTAGCCAAAGAATCCCACTTTCATAATCGCCTAACAAACTCCAAAAATATTTCAAAAGAAACTTGGCCAATAATAAACGATTTTCGAAATAAACCAGTGCAGCGAATCAAACCTTTTATTTTCCTAACCCCGAAAATCTAAATGATTACTTTGTTAATGTGAGTAAAAATATAACCTCAACTATTTCGCCTCAACAAAGATCCAATTTCTGAACTCATTCAAACAATTCGTAGTATAAAAAGAAAATCGTCCTGTAGTACAGATGGATTATCCATTAAAATTTTCCCAAATCTTCCGCATAACGTTTTAGAGGTCATGGTCTCGCTAGTAAAAGATTCCCTTGAAAAAGGTACATTCCCTAACTGCCTAAAGACTGCCATCGGTATTCCTCTTTATAAAGGTGGAGAAAAATCTAATGCCTGCAACTATAGACATATTGCCTTGTTACCAGCACTACCAAAAATTATTGAAAGGCTTATCAAAGTTCGACTTATGCCCTTTCTCCTTAAACATAATATTTTATCGCAAAATCAGTTCGGCTTTCTGTCTAATAAATGTACTAGTGATGCCATGTTTTCTGTGTTACATGAGGTATATCTATCACTAAATAGTAACCTCTCCTCCGCCACCGTTTTCTGTGACTATTTCAAAGCCTTTGACTGCGTAAATCACGACATTCTATTAAAAAAATTAACTTTCTATGGAATTCGGGGTGTGTCTTTGAATTGGTTCAAAACTTACTTGGTAGGTAGGAAACAATTGGTTAGAATAAAAGACACCGACTCTAGTTGTAAAGATATTGAGTGTGGAGTACCGCAAAGTTCAGTATTAGGTCCCATTCTTTTTTTACTTTTCATTAATAACATCACTTACTTGAAAATTAAAGACAACATTTTTCTATTTGCTGATGATACCAGTATTACTTGGTGCAACTCTAATATTTCAACGCTTCATTAAATTATAACCGCTGATTTGCTTATAATCAAGGCTTGGTCAGACTTCAACTTACTTAGCTTTAACGTGGATACGACAGTAGCATTATCATATAAAGGAGCCATTCAACCCTTGCTTTTGAATGAGAGCCAAATCAGTATCCTTAATTCCGTAAAATTTCTAGGTATTCTTATCGACAGTGATCTTAAATGGTCCTTGCATACTGACTCCTTAAGGAAGAAACTAGCCTCAACTTTCTTTGCAACAAGATCTGTTTTGAAGGAACTAAATTTATCTTCTGTCTAAATGGCATATTTCTCATTGTTCGAGTCCCATCTTCGATATGGGCTTCCATTTTGGGGTTCTAGTACAGCGGCCCAATTTGAGACTATTTTTAAGTTGCAAAAAAGAGCAATTCGTTATTTATTTGGTCTCAAACAAACAACTCATTGCAAGACCTACTTCAAAAATCACGGAATTTTGACGCTTCCCTCCTTATTTATTTTGAAAACGGTTTGTTTGATTCGCAAGCATCTAAACATTTTTCCTGATAGACCTGATCATGGCTACTCCATTAGAAATTCGGATTTTAATGTTTATTTACCGATCCCGTCCATTCAGCTAGTAAAGAATTCGATTCTATATAGTGCAAAACTATATAATCACCTTCCAAGAAAAATTAAATCCGCAACATCTTTCCTTAAGTTTCGTAAGATGACAAAAATCTATCTGTCTGGAAGACCATATTATTCAGTTAACGAGTTTCTTAGTGTATAACAAAGAAACAAAATTAGTGTTGTTTATAATTACATTTGGGTGTCTCAAGCAGTGGCTACATTTGTTTCATTTGTGGTTGTCTGTACAAATTATGTAAGTAATACAATAATTTTACTAATTTAAAATTGTGTTGTTCTGTTTTTTTATTATATTTGTTTTGTATTATACTTTTTGTACTATTTGACTGATTTTTTAGCTTTGTCCATAAAATTGTTCAATAATTTTCAGTGACAATAAAGCATATTTCTAACAAGAAACCCTGAATGACATTTTCGAGCTTCGTGCCCTGTCTTTTGATTATCTAATACCTGATATCAGTTGTAATTTGCAAAAACATCATATCCAATTGTTCTTTGCACCAATGAACCAATCCAACAGCGAAATCGTAAGCCAAAATTTTTAGGAGAACGATAGTTGCGTTATCATTGGATAAAGGTTTAAAAAAAGTTGAGCCTGTAATTTTTTTATGAATAGGTGATAACAAAGGCGCACCGGCCACTACGGGCTTGCTTTAAAGTCGGCTGGGGGTAATTATTTAATTTATTATTTTGTTATTTTTTTACTTTTTCTTAGAATTTATTGTCTTTGTAAAATTTTAGTTGTTCTTAATTTTTGCCTTAAAATTTAATGATTAATTCAAACCAGGGACGTGTTGCATTTTATATTTATGTATAGTTTCATTTTTTACTAAAATGATTACTCGATCTTTTTATATCCACATAAGTGCATAATTTGCTAATGAAGCATGTACTGATGCTTTGCTTACTATCCTCATCGCTGTAAATATACCGTGACAAATAAACACATTTCATTCTACACCTATCTGTTCTAAGAAACGTGTGTATGTGTTGTAACTTAACTTCATGTTTTATTTTTCGAGGAATTGTTAAAAGAAATGTGTAATCATTGATCAGATTTTAACTTGAGTTTTCATTCATTGGTTGTTTTTCGCATATTTATTTGAAGTCTGAAAAAATAAGGCTGAGTCAGCGAGCTGTTATAATTTCATTGATCATTTATGACGGTATTTATAGATGCCTTAAAAATATTAAGAAATATTATTTATACAGAAATAGGTCAAGTTTAACGATCTAGAGAAAAGAAGTTAATTTTTATTATTTCTCAAATCATATTAGTATTGTTATAAATAAAGTAGATTATCAGAAATATAGGCAGTAAAATAAAAGAACAAAACCTTACCGGTATTGGTAAATTAAAAGGGAACACGTGAAATCCTAATACACTGGGGTATTGTAATTTAGGAATAAGAATTTACAAGAAGGAGAATTTGGAGTGAGGTTATAGAATGTACTAATAAAGAATGAGTTAGTTCAGAGGAATTAATTTAAAGGGCAAGAGAGACACCAAATCTCAAAGGAGAATTCGGGTTAGCTTTTCTACACTTAGGATTGGCTTTGGGATAAAAATACCAATATATGGAATTGGAATTTAATCTTGTATTGAAGGCACTATAAGTAAATATACAAAGTTGCCTAAGGTACTGAATGTGGGCGCCACTCAAAACTAGCTTGAGAATTTAGAAAAGAAGAAAAAACAAGAACCAAGGATACCTAATATAATAACCTGGAATTACTTAAAAAAAACCACTATTTACATTGTATTGCTATAATGTACTGGTTAGTAGAAACTTAAATAAAACTCTCTCTCTCTCTCTCGTCAATCCTGACCCTCCAGGGTTAGTGTAGTGGTCGACGTGATGTCGCGTATTGTCCGTCTCCAGAGATCTCTGTCTCTGGTCATTTCTTTTAATTCATGCATAGGTCTTTGACATATTCCTGTAATTTGATCTATCTATCTTGTTGGGGATCTTCCTCGTGAACTTCGGCCTTCTACCTTTTCTTGTATTATGAGTCTTTCCATGTTTTCTGTGTTTGCTCTCATAAAATGCCCAAAATATTTTAATTGTTGGAGATGGACTTTACTAGAGAGTCGTTGGCTAACTTTTAGCTCTCTTAAAATTGAATTATTTGAGGAGCGTCTATGCAAAACCACACATGTCCACATTACATCTAAAGTGAGTTAGGAGTTGAATCTTGAAGAATTTCCTGAACTAAATCCGAATATGGCGTCAGAATTGAGCAAAACTCATTTTGTCCCATATTAAACAGATGGGAATATACGAAAAGTCATCCAAAACAACACTTGTCCAAACGCAAAATTTCATTAAATATTTCGAACAAAACTACTCATGTCCTTGGAAAAACATATCGACTAATTTATTGACTACTACAAAACTGCACTTGTCCACATAATACAGTTTTCTGTATTGCGGATTTGCGAGTTGCTTTATATTTTTATATTCACTAATAGAGGGTAGTATTAGCCTAATATGACAATATTAAATCCTGCCTTCCTAAACATCTGATTTCTCCGCGCGGTTTCTGTATTACCTAACCTACAAATTATAAGTAGCAAACAGTGAGTAGTCTATATTTCTGGTTTGACTGTGAGTGAGATATTATTGTTACGTTAAATAATTTAAATCATCAGTTTTATTATTAGAATATGGGTGTGTCTGTGGGGTTAATTAACGTTGGTTCTAGAAAACGGCAAAGTAATATATCAACACGCGACGAAGCCAGGTTTAGAAGGTAGGAATTATTTTTATCATAGCGATAAGCGATTATCAGTGTTTCTTTTTTTTTAAGGTATGCGGATGTAGATCCCCATATGAAAAAATTTAAACGTTCTTGTAAGCACAACAGCAAAAAGTTAAATTGTTCTTCAGTTTCCTTAAAAGAGATTAAGCTACAGAGAGAAAAATTGTATAGTTATACCAGTAAAGTAGACCAAGACCAGAAGTTGTGCCATTTTATGTCAGTATGCCCCCCTCAAAGGCGACGTGGGAGGGTTAATACCCAAGAAAGCAATGCTAAACCTAAAAGCTTTCATATTTTTTATTACTTCCGTACAAAAAATAAGACTGTTCCGGTATGTAAAAAATTTCTTATGGCTGCTTTCAATATTTCTGCTGGTCGAATACGTACAGTTGCAAAATTCCTAGAATCAGGACAAATACCTAAAGAAAAGCGCGGTGGGGATAGAGTGTCACGCAAAAGCGCTCAGAAAAGAGCCAAAGTTAAAAAATTCATAGCTTCATTACCTGCATCCGAAACTCATTATAATCGTAAGAAATCCTCACGAATTTATATGTCATGTGACTTAAGTATCAACAAAATTTTTCAAATGTATAACAATGCGCAAAGCAATGAATACAAAGTAAGTCTTACAATGTTCAAGAATATTTTCTATCGTAACTTTAATATTGGTTTTAAGTCACCAGCATGTGATGTATGTGGTACTTGTCTGAACTTGAAATATGCCATTAGTAAAGAAACAGGGGAGAATAAAGCAAAAACAATGACCGACTTAAGAATTGATAAGTTACGCGCAAATGCATTCTACAAATTAGCAAAAGAGTCTCCCCCAAGAACCATTTCATTCGCTTTCGATTTGCAACAGGTCCATCCGCTTCCGAAAACACCTATCCAAGATGCCTTTTATCTCCGGCAAATAAACTTTTATGCATTTTGTTGTGTAGATATGGAAAGCAGACATCCTTCATTTTATACATGGGATGAGTCACAAGCAAAACGAGGTTCAACTGAGGTTGGGTCAGCCTTATTATACCATCTGCGCTCTTTGGATCTAGCAGATTGTGAAACCATACGATTATTTTGTGATGGCTGCGCAGGCCAAAACAAAAATTCGTATATAATGCATGTTTTGGCCTGCTGGTTACTAGAATCTCCTGCGTCAATTCAAAATATAATAATACACTTTCCCGTACGAGGGCATAGTTTCCTCCCAGCAGACCGGGCATTTGGCAGGGTAGAGAGGTTTCTAAAACGCAAAAATGTGATCATAAGTGTAGAAGAATACAATGAAGTTTATCGTTATGTTGGAAAAGTTAATGTTTTAGGAAAAGACTGAATTTTATACAATATAAAAAACATTACGGATGACCTCTACAACAAAATTCCAGGCATAAAAAACTTTAAACGCATAGAACTAAAAAAATTTAAGACCAAAAACAACGCTATAACTATCAAGTACAGGGGAACTGAATTTTATAGATACGAAATCGAATTGAATCCATATCTTTCAATGGTTAAAAGAGGCAAAGCTGAAAAAAAATTCAAACTGAAACAGCAACCCCTTGGAAATGAAATTACTAAAGAGAAGAAACAAAACATACAGCAGTTGATGGAAAAACAATTCAATAACGATGAAAAGAAAATTAAATGGGAAGAACTACCGGAGCTTGCATTTTTTAAAAACATTATTTATGGAAATTCTCCCCAAAGAGAAAATGATGAAGAATCAACAAAAATCGACATCGACGAAGAGGAGATATGTGAATGTTTGGAAACTGATTGTGGAAAGTTACATGTGTAAATTATTGCTTTTATCTTGTTTAGTCTAAGGGACTCTCTGCATAATGATGTTCTTTTGTTATTTAACAGAAATAGGATTTTTGTTAATAAATTTTTGTTCAAAGTAACACTTGTCCATTAGTCGGTCCGGCCAAAACTACACATGTCCATAGAGTTCGAGCAAAATTGAACATGTCCAAAATATATATGGTATTTTTTCACTTATTTTCAAAAAAAATTAAATGTTTTAAAATGTTTTATGAATAAATGCCCCTATAGGTGTTTCTACTGAAACTTTCAGTAAATGAAATATCAATTGCTACTATGTAAACAGTTTTTGTGTAATAACTCAAAACTACTTTTAATGGACATGTGTGGTTTTGCATAGACGCTCCTCATTTTTTCTACGGTCGGTCCAAGGAATTCGTAACATTCGTCTCCAACAGAACATTTCAGTGGCGTCTATCTTTCTTCTCTTCTTAAATAAAAAGCTAACTACTAATGACAACTATAAGCTGAAGTGGGGTATCTGTGGATGGAATATAAAAAGTTTTATTTTGAAGTTACTTATGAAGTTAGCTGGGTTTCAAATCACTTTCTTTTTGTTTGTAAATATGTATTAGTAATATATTAATATGTTCTCTTCAATAGAAGATGAAAAGAAAAATGAAGTGAGGGATGAGAGTACTGACATTCTTCTTTCACATGTAAGGGTCCACAGTTAGCCGTTAATTTAGGGTAACTGTGGACCCTGACGGGGACACTGTAGTCTGCTTGGTAAAGTTCACTTTATAGTTATTATAATGAAAGGTGTAACTGTGGTTTAAAATAAAAACAACAAGAAACGAAAATTTTTACTAAAAACCATAAAACAACAAACAGCTAGACAATGTTTGAATCTCCCTAAATAGTCACAAAACGTAACAACGTTTTCATCTTCCGATTTTGAGTTGTTCAGTATTCCAAATAACTTATCATAAGCGAACAAGAAAGGCTCGGTTTCCTCACGAAATTTAAAGGCATTTCTCATACATCGTTTCAAACATTTGATTATCACAACTCGTTTCACTGCATTAATTTGACATATTAGCCCAATCGAATGAGTAACTGCTCGTTTGTTTATTCGTACCACGATGTATTTTCCTGGTATTATATAATCGTTAGAGGGTTCTTGAACTTCAGGTTCGGCACCTTCTTCCATATTGTCATTTGGAACTTTATATAAGTCATCACTCTCTGCATATACGACTTCTTCGGAATTTTCATTGTCACTACTTAATTTTGATTGTTTTTTGAATGTATTCTTCGAAGATTTTGTCTTACTTTTGATAGCTGTAGGTGTTCTAAATAGGTTTTAGTTGTGATCACCTCAGTAACATCTATTATTTTTCTCTTCCTTTGATGTAGCTTCGGAAAAGGTTTCACTGTTGCTAGTAGAATGTTCTCCCAGGATGCAATGGAAGGTGATGCAATGCAATTCTGTCTTTCTGTAGTAGAGGTGCAAGAGGTTGTACATTGGATTGTAGTTTACTTACCCGTAGAACTTTGCTCGTCAGTGATAGTGCCAGGAATGTTTTTCTCTTCATAATATCGTTTTAATTATTTGGGATCAAACTTTTCTTTGCTAATGGAATCTCGATTTAGAGGAAAAATACCTGTTTTTTAAGCCATTCACCACAACAGGTTCTCGAATACTGCGCCAACCTTTTTCCAAAAGGTTGAAAAATTCGCAAATAATATATTTATTATAATTATAGTCCCATATTACACCATGGATAACACATTCAGCTTAGGTGAAATGTGCGATAAATGACCATTTTAATAGCAGGATTTTCAACGCAATTTTTCAAAAAAACATTTTTAAACCATAGAAAAAATACTTGTTTTGTCATCCAACCATTTTCAGATATGTAGTAAGATGTGTCTGGATACTCATCTGTACCAAACATATTGTCTCATAACCTTTTGCCCTTTGTAAGCCGAGAAGCCAAAATGTCTTCATTTTAGAAAGGGCAGTTCTACCACCTCCAGTCATACCTGTAATAGATTTTCATTGTTTTTAAAAGTAAAATCTAGTAGATATCTAATTTTGTTATTACTTTGTGCATGTACTGCCGCTGGTCTACCTTTCCACCCATTCACTTTTAATCCGAGTGTCGATTTTGGTACGCCTTGCTCCATTACAGCATTCTTTAGTGAATATTTTCCCGCTTTCACATCTCTTACAGTCAGTTCTAATGCTTATATTTTTCTTATAGTTTTTCCTGTTTTCTATTGTATTTTTTTACCAGTTTTTCATTGTATTTTCTTATGTCTTCCTCAATAATTTTTGCTTATTGTCTTACAAAGTTCTATGTATCAAATTCTTTGTATGTTGCTACTTACTTTTAGTTTACTATGATCATTTTGTTGTTGCTGGCCTTCGATTTCTTTGTCACGATTAAGAACGATTTACATTAATTTAGAGCTGTCGATTTGGTCTTGTAATCTTTCATTAATTGTCCTTTGGTAGTGATCTGAGTTTTCTTTTAGATTGGTAAAATATATACCGGCTACCCTTGGTTTTGTGAATAATTTTATTCACTGACATCTTCTGTTGTGGCAATCTTGTTGGTAAGATTTAAGTCAATTTCGTTCTTAGCGGTTCCATTTGCTTCTACCTAAATCCATTTTCTGTTTGATTTTTTCTTAAAAAATGTATTTGCAATTGACATGTTTTGGTAGTGTGCAAACTGAACCGGTCTTTCTCCCTTTTCATTTTTCTCACCTACTTCATAGTTTCTCTTGCTCTTGTCGTTTCTTTTTCCCTCTTTGGCATTAAAGTCACCGATTAAATAGTAGAAGTGACTTGTATTATTATTTAATACTTCATTTATGTTACCATAGAGTTCCCCTATTTCTTCGTCAGTGTGAGTAATTGTTAAGGCGTATATTATAAATTGTATATTATATTTCTTTGATAGTTGTGAGATTACGCTAGCTACTCTATCCGAGATACTAATTTCTACAACTCTTCGTTTTCATTTCTTATTGATTAGAAATCCAATACCGCTTGTTCTGTCCGTTGATGTGCATCGGTAGTAGAATGTGTTTCCTGACGCTAATTCTCTTCATCTTTCCGACAATAGTTCTTTATCTTTCCATCTTACTTCGCTGATTCCTTTTCCTGTTTTTTTTGTAGTTCTAATTCTGGAATAATTTAATAGTGAGCGGCAATTATATTTTGCTATATAAAACGTTGTTGTTTTATTTGGGTAGCAGTTTAGACTCCGCATATTCTTAGCATCCTCTGCCCTCCTGGCTTGATCCTAAAAGCTACCCATTTCCGGGTCATTTGGACCTACGGAGAATGAGGGCCATGATTTAAATGTTTCATTTATGTAAGGGGTTCTGAGGCGTATCTTACCACGCTGCCTTAGTGCGGGTTGGTAAGGGTTCGCTTATAAAAAGTAACGTAAAGTTCGTGCAACTTTCTGGTTAAGGTCTAGTGTTAGAATTTTCAGGTCTCTAACATGACTTAACGACTACTTTCATAGCCGGGATGGATGGCTTTACGTGCCCTTTGAAGCACGGTGACAGCCCAGTTACATTAGAAATTAAAAATTTTGTCGATGACGGGATTCGAACCCAGGCCCTCCAGCTTGTTAAACCAGTAACATAGCCACTGAGCTACGGCTACTTAGTTCGCTGGTGTGTCGATTATAAGGCGTCGAAATCCGACGTTCACCCTCCTCCTTCTAGTATATAATGTAGTACCATAATACGCCATATATTGCCAGAAATTAAGCGAGTTTTGTCTTCGTGGACGTAGAAAGTAGGATTCGTTGGCAGAACTGGCTGACTTTTCAGATCAGCTGCGACCCATTCGTCACTATCAGTTAGAAATTTACAGGAGATTTTAATGGTTTGTTCTTACCACTAAAAGAACAACCCCTCCGATATCTATACCAACGTTTAATGTTACTTTGTGTATAATGCATATGACATATTTCATCTTGTATGACATGTCTTTAATGGTTTTTAACACATATCTTAGAATATTCTTAGAATACCTCCACATTTAAATTTTCAAATTTGTTGACTATAATATACCTTTAATATGCATTTCAAATATAATTTTTTACCTTTAGAAAGATCAATGATTGACCAAAAAATAAAATGAATAAATTATTTCGTGTTACATTTATTGACATTTGTATCGGTGCAAGCCAATAAAGCCAATCTAAAAAATAGGATGAACTGACAGCACGCAGTTACATTTACAATTTAAATTCCTTTGATGTTAAATGGAAGTGTCGACTTTTGTTGTTTAATGTTATTAACAGAGTTGCCACTTTTATTTGTTTAAAAGATCGTTGTATACATTTTTACAAGTTTACAGAAACATTAGCCAATCAATTTTAAATTCTAATACAAAAGTATGAAGATATATATTGATCTAAGTATAAATAAATTAAACTTTATAAAACAAGAATCATTACATGGAACATTTTAACGGTTTTCCACGTGCTAGTTTTCTCATTTTTAAATCGATAGTTTTAAATTTGAAAAGGTGGATTCTAAAAGGTCTTAAGTCAAAAAAGTAAATTTTTCAGAAACGAATTTTTTCTATGTTTAAGAATATAATTAAATGTGTAGCGTCGATGCTTCATAAACATCCAACACACAAATCAAATTCAAGGCCAGAATCGCTCAATCTCGGAGAGGAATGGCGGGGTACAGTCAAGTGTACAGAAATTACATAATATCTTAAAAATCCCTACACAATCAGATAATCTGAAATTATAATTTATTATTGAACGCCGCCCCCTGTTTATCCTCGTAGGGGACGAGAGAGAATAAAAAAATAAGATATATAGAAAGTTTACAGCGAAGTTACACTTTATTATTTCTCATTAATAAAAAGAAACGTTAAAAGTTATGTTATTTCCAAAGGATACTAAAATACCATTTCATAATTACATTACTATAAACAAAACAACTTTAAATCGTATTAAATCAAGAATTGGTTGATAAAAACAAATGAATTTATATATTATTTCCAAATTTCGAAATTCGTTTACATTTAAAATATTATAGTAGTTATCTATTAACTAGGCATTATAGAAAAGTTAAATCTAAAAACAAAATCAAAACTTCTCTGAGTCCAAAATTATTTCTCGCTTTCTCGATAGGATATAATAAAAAAAGAATAGTACAACCTTAATCATCCAATAGCTGGCAACCATACAAAAAGGATACGCTCTGTTTCCTCTCACCCTCCAAGCATTTCGTTAAATTATTTATTAGGGGTCCATTTAGATCATAATGAAATATTGGGCTGCGTTTACGACAGCATATGACTTCTCAGTTAACTTCGAGCCAAATAAACATAATCAATGATCTTTTATCCTCTCCGGTAAAAGGTCTAAAAATAATTATTTATCTGAAAATATAGACAAAAAAGACAATAGCCTTTTTTATTTGGCTTACCTCTATATAGAGACCAGTTCACAAAAACACGTCCTAACAGTTGGATGTTTGTAAGAGAAAAGAGACAGACGCTATAATTTACCGGTTTGAATTGGGGCGTGATTGACAAGGTAATAATCGTTCTCATCTACCGGATAGGTTTAGAATTACAGTAGAAACCTTGAGTCGGCTACAAGTACCCGGCAGATAGATGGGGTTACCAGTTTTATTTAAAAAAAAATAATCGAATTTATAATGAATTTCCTAAAACTTTTGAAACGGTTACAAATGTTACTTTCGAATAGAATCAGTTATGTAATTTGTAGGTTCAAAATTTTGTTTCAAGACAATTGAAAGTAAAATTTGAACACAAAATTATGACTTTTAAGAAATTAAACATTTGGTTTTCTTTTCAAAACGACCTTAAGTTACGACCTTAAGTACCTTTAGAATATTCATGTGGGAGACAACTTCATATTATTCTTTATTTGTAAGAGATAATCAGTGCTTGTCTTTAAGATGCCAGCAAAAATTTAATAACTATCTTGGTAATTAATTAAAAATTAATTTTTATTTAACAAAATAGTTAGTATAAGCCTGAGTAGCACAGTTATAAACAGCCCACCACCTCATTGACTCACGTAAACTGGGCAAATTTTCAATCCTACCTAAAAGAAAACACCAATCTTAATCTGCGGATCAAATCTACATATGGCATAGATACACTTGTACAGCTGGATACTTCACCACACTTGTACAAAAATCGGTATGCCAATCTACACCACGAACTGAACGCAAACCAACACATACCACAAATGTTCCCCTGCACATTCGCCAACTCATTGCTGAAAAACGTCATGCGAGGAGAACTTGGCAAAGATCTAGAAACAACATAGACCTACATATATTCAATAGACTACGTAGGCAACTTGGAGTAGCTATCAAAGCCGCAATCAACGAAACCTTCGAACATTACATTACAAACCTTACAGCAAATGACCAGACGTTATGGAAGGCGACTAAAAAGCTTAAGAAACCATACACAACTATTCATTCCAGTCGTTAACCAAATGACGAATGGGCCTGTTCCAACAAAGAAAAGCAGACGTTTTTGCTGAACATCTTACAAACGTATTTCAAACAGAGCCAGTAGACCGTGATGAAGAAGTGGAAGAACCAATTAGCGCAGCATGTCAAATGTCCCTTCCAATTAAAGGTTTTACTTCCATACAACTTTCTCGCAAGACCATAACTTTGCTAACAGTTATATTTAACCGCATACTAAGCTTATCATACTTTCCAAAAATATGGAAATTTGCTGAAGTCAATATCAACGCTGTATTTCTAGACATCTCACAATTGTTTAACAAAGTTTTGCACAGAGATCTACTTTACAAAGTAAAAACAGCACTATTTAGTTACTATTTTCTCCTACTTAAATCCTACATATCAAATATATATTTCTCTGTAAAATTCAAAGACCAATCATCCAACCACTGTCCTATCAACTCCAGAGTCCTGCAGGGTAGTGTTCTAGGGCCGCTGCTTTACTCACTCTACACAGCCGATATACCAGAGACTAATAATACTACAATCGCTTCCTTTGCTGAGGACGTAGCAATACTAGCTGTAAATGAAGATCCCATATAAGCCTCACAAAACCAAAAATAAATAAAACAAAATCAACTCAAATAACATTTACCAACCGTCACAAAGTTTTAAATTCCATAAAAATCAGGAAATTGGAATACTTGGAGCACATCATGAGATGTGAAAAGTAAGAACTACTAAGGAATATAATGCAGGGTAACATCAAAGGTAGAAGAAGCGTAAGACGTAAAATCTCGTGGCTACGCAATCTCCGTGAGTGGTTTGGATGCAGTTCAATTGAACTATTCAGGCGAGTAACCAATAAAATTATAATTGCCAGAATGATTTCCAATCTCCGATAGGAGTGGAACTTGAAGAAGAAGAAGAACAGTCACAATATATGCCCACCTGTATGAATGGAAAATGTAAGAATACCAACAGTAACAGACACTGAATACGTTGACTTCCATCTTGACCAACGTCTCACTTAGAAGAAACATATCCAAACCAAAAGAAGGCAGCTCGACTTAAAATTCTGGCAAATGTATTGGCTTCTTGGAAGTAAATCAAAATTTAACATCCAAAAAAAATTTTTCTATACAAAACCATGCTCAAACCTATCTGGTTCTACGGACTACACCTATGAAGCTGTGCAAAGCCAACGTCACTGAATATTATCCAAAGATTCCAGTCGAAAGTGCTAAGATCGATAGTGGATGCGCCATGGTTAGTAAGTAGCCAAACAATCCACTATGACTTAAAGATTTCTTTCATCAGAGAAGAAATCCATCGAGCCACGGAGTCACAAAATGAACGTACCATTCACTACGAAAATGAGCTAGTAAGGAAATTATGCAACAATGGTCCAGCCATAAGAAGACTAAATAGAGCCTGGCCCCAAGTCCTTCTTCAGAATTAAACCAAAATAGAATAAGGTGAGACATCACCTGTAACACATTTACTTAATACTCTTTACTGATGATGTTAGTGTAAATAAACATAATTATAAAAAAAATTCATCAAAATCAATTATTCACAGTTTTGTCAATATTTAAAAAGGAAAATTTTAAAAACCTTTCAAATAAAAGGTCCTACTTCATTACACTACAGTTTTATTATCGTAACCATTTTGAACATTGGTAAGTGTGGCATTCTAAAAGTCTTTTGAACTTTCAGATAATGAAATAAATTTGAGAAGGTTTTCTTTTCACTAATAGCATAGACTTCACTGCACTGTACACTCCCAGCAAATTGCATTCTTTTTTATAACTTTAAAAGTACTAGAATCACCACAGTAGGTATTTTTAGCTTCAATGTCTTTATTACTTTTATTTAAAAATGAAAAAACTCGTTATCACACATCAAAAATGGAGCTTTTTCAATAAAACTCGTTTTGCAGCATTCATGAAATCAAAAAGTTCCCTTCCAGTATTTTCCTAAAACTTTAACTGTATCTGAAGATGCAAACACTTTGCAGTACTCCCTGGTTTAACTATGGCTTCTTTTCTTCTAAATATTTTTTCAAAACGTCCAAATACTTTATCAGGAGTCATATGTCATATGTCATATGTCATATGTCTTTATTACTTTTATTTAAAAATGAAAAAACTCGTTATCACACATCAAAAAATGGAGCTTTTTCAATAAAACTCGTTTTGCAGCATTCATGAAATCAAAAAGTTCCCTTCCAGTATTTTCCTAAAACTTTAACTGTATCTGAAGATGCAAACACTTTGCAGTACTCCCCTGGTTTAACTATGGCTTCTTTTCTTCTAAATATTTTTTCAAAACGTCCAAATACTTTATCAGGAGTCATATAGCTATGTGACCTGGTTGGAAAGCAAGGCTGAATATCACGAAACGCTCTGAAAGTCTGCACATAACTTAATAGGAAACAAAAAATATTTTAATTTTTATTTTGTCCACTGCGAGCATCAGAAAACAGTTAAAGCATTAATGATTTCGCTGGAACATTTTTAAACTTGTTTTCCAAAATCCCCAAAGAGTTATACAGAGCTGAAACTACGTCATTTGAGCCTCGCCCACTCTGGTTTTCAGTTCGTGTGTACACAAAAGTATTAGTAGAATCTTGTGTATCTTCTATCAATACAGAAGTAAGGTTCTAAACTCAAATTAGTTAAGAATAAAATACTTCACCAACTCTTAGTTTTGGAAGAGGCTGGTTTTGTTTCATATCAAAAGATACCTTAACTACATTAGCTTCTGTTCTTTTAAGCAGTTCATAAAATTTCTTAGCTCATAACTTATGCAATCTGTACTTAATAACAAGGGAAGCTTTTTATTAAAGATCTTTGTATAAATTTATTTCACTTTTTGTTAGATCCCAAAATGAACAAACGTCTTTCTTTTTACTGCCAAAACTTAAATTAAATTTCGTCTGGCAGATCTTAAGAACTTTGAGTAAGATGCAAGTGACTTCTTCTGTTCTTTTTGAGTTTTTTTTTCAATTACGCCACGATTTTTTAATAGATAATTCAGGGCTAAGGTAACCGCTAACGCTCTTACCCCTACCATAATGGCTTTCACAGCACTTATTGATTTTATGAAATCAATCATTGATTGAGCTATACTTGAATCTTTGGGTTTTATCCTAGCTCCACCTCGCTTTTTACGAGGCCATGTTTCTGTATTTTTTAAAGCTTTACCTAATCCATTCAATCTTTTTGATGAAAATTGTGTAATGGACAGAAATGTGGAATTACACATACTTAATAAAACACCATTTGTCTGTCGTATGAAGTATTTTGTAACTGTTCGAGATCGTGAATTTGTTGTATTTTTAGACCTATGTTACTTATACTTTTGATTGAGCAGGTATTTGAATACGAAGTTGTTCTGATCAGGATCAGTCTTATGTAAGCAGGTTTTAATAAAAGCTACTTACATAATTAGGAGTCAATAGATATGCCTTGCTAGAACAGCTATGATGAAACTGGTAGCAATTTAGAAAAAATCTAGCATAACAATACACACAAAACTAAGGCTGGTAAGGGCGCTCATTTTTTCCATAACGACATATGCATCCGAAACGTGGACCTTAAAGAAAGCGGATAAAAGTAAACTGGATGCTTTTGAAATGTGGGTATACCGCCGCATGTTGAGAATATCCTGGATTGATCATCGCACTAACGTATCAATATTAGAACAACTTTAAGTAAAGGATAGATTGCTTAAACAAATACAACAGAGATATTTGCAGTATTTTGGACACATTTCTAGAAGAACAGGTACGATGGAAAAACTGATAGTCGAGTGTAGAGTTGAAGGAAAGAGACCTAGGAGAAGATCTCTAAGCCGTTCTTCTTCATGTACCATGTCCTTTCAGAACGTTGGTTACCATCATAGCTATTTTAATTTTATCCACTGCCACCCTAAATAGCATGCTTATATTAACACCATACCAATCTCGAAAGTTCGTCAACCATGAGGTTCTTCTTCGTCCTGGACTGCGTTTGCCTGCTATTTTTCCTTGCATGATATTTTGTAGCAACCTATATTTGGGACCTCTCATTACATGTCCGAAATACTTTAGCTTACCCAAGCCGTTGGGTAGATCAAACAAAAATATTGATTAACCGAGGTTACATGAAGCCGAACAACTAGCCTAGGACAAGGAAGGATGGAGGAAAATCGTGAAAAAACTGTAAAGGCCTGATGGTGTCACCATATCCCAAAGGGGATTAGGACTGAGGAGGAGATATGCCTTACAAACATCACCTTTATCAGCACAAACAATGCGAGGATCTGGATGAGCTTCTTTACTATTTCTTGCCTTAAGATTTTTGTCCCACATGTGTTTATTTTTCTCTTGCTTCATCTTCTTAGCACTATTAATGTCGTTTTCAGATACAGAAAAATACAGATAGGGGAAGGTGGGGGAATGGTGCGCACCTAAGCGAGAATCGTTGTGGTGGTCAACTCTTAAACATAAAAAATAAAATAAAAACGTTATCTGATACCCTAATTATTCTACTTTCAGTATGCACTATAATAGATATTGAATTTCTTAACATAATCATATATAATTAGAAAAAGTAAAAAATTGCATTTGCGCACCGTTCCCCACCCCATGGGGTAACTGTGCGCACAGGGTGGGGAACAGTGCGCAGTAGTTTGGAATATACAAGTACCTAATAATACAGTGGTATAAAAACAAATTCACATGCAAGAACAAATATTTATTGTACGAGTGATTATATACCTATAATGTTAAGTAGGTATCTGTTTAACCTTGACAAAAGTCGCAAATGTATTGTTCGGGGGCATCTTTACCGGTACATGCCGCGTGGTTCCATAAGCCACATGCAACACACCGGTACCATAGTTCGCTTTTTCCATGTTCTCCACATATGCCACATAATTCAGTCCGCACGTCAGGTTCTGCATCAAATGGAACATAGTTGGGGTTGATATCGTCTACTTCATCATCGTCACAAATGTCACTATCGTCTATGTCAGATACCTCTGATGATTCAGGCGTTGCTGGTTTCTTATTTCTCCCTCTTTTAATTTCCGGAGACTGACATATGCGTTTTTTTACTTTTTTTGCAACATTCTCTTTTGCCGTTATTTTTCTTGTAGTGGTTCCGTAGAAGGAGTGAGGTGGGATCGAGAAATAAGCATTCTCGATTTCATCTTCCTCGTCACGTTCTTGTGCATCAAGTTCAGGTGTTGGAGCCCTCTTCATTTTCTTATTATCTTTCTTAATATTGTTCTTTCCTAATGTTTTGACACTTTTTAATTTCATGTTTTTTTTCACGTCTTTTTCCCTTTTCTTTGCTTGAGCTTGTTCTAATCGTTCTTTTAGGGGTGTGCTAGTCAATATTTCAGAGTGTTGTTTCGAACGAGACACTGTTTTTACTCTTCCTTTTTCTTTTCTCCTTGGAATAGGTGCAAATTGGAAGAATGAATTATTTAATGTAGATGTCGATGGTAGATGGTTGTGTCCAGACTTAGGTAGATGTAGATGGTAGATGATCTTGTTCAGCGGTAGATGTACATGGTAGATGACCTTGAATAGGTAGATCCTGCTGCTGTTGTTTTGGCATATGAGCTGTCTGTCTATCTTCACCGTCTGAATTTTCACTAGGTTCGGGTGTTGCCGGATTAGGAATTTTTTGTAGATTTGGCTGAGATGCAAGTGTTAATAAATTAGCGCTACGTTCGGGAGAACCTTCTACTACAAACTGTCTCATTTCGTTGGCCGGAGCGAAATCATCTTCGTTGAATTTGTTAGGGTCAAATGGCCTTATTCCAGCAGAACGAAATCCCGAAACTGCTTTCTCCATCGATGCGACTTTTACGAACGCTTTATTTAACAGCTCAGCTACGTCATATTCAGTGATCTTTTCATGGCCTGTTGTAGTTAAATAAATATCATACTCCCTGTATAGCGCATTTTTTAAAGGACCAAAGAAGGATAGGTCAAGGGGTTGAAGGTGATGGGAAGTATGTGGCGGAAGGGACACCATATGAATATGATTTGACTTACAGAAATCGTATGCCTCTATGGATATATGGCTTGAATGGTTGTCAAGGATAAGGAGAATCGGGTCATTTAAAGTGGGATTTGCCTGTTTTTCGAAGTGCATTAACCAATCAAGAAAAAGTTCAGAATTCATCCATCCATTTTTTGAACATTTATAGTTAGCACCAGTTGGCCCATTTTTCTGCAGCGCAGGAGCCATTCTCTTTCTGGGATATATCAGCATGGGCGCGATATAATTTCCTGTGGCACTCATGCAAAATACGGCTGTAATGGTCCTCCCTCTTTCACCTGAAATAGCAGCTCTACTTTTTTTACACCCTTACGTCCATAAACCTTCGGGCACTTCTTCTGTACAGTGGTTACACCCGTCTCGTCCATATTATATATCCTGTTTGCTTCAAATTTAAATTTTTGTAAAACTTTCTCGAGATTTGAATAAAAAAGTTTTAACTCGTCCGCATTAAATGCAGCAATTCGATTAAGACTAGTCCCCTCAGGCTGTCTCAATGATATTTCAGGATTTCGCTTGAGAAACCCATACAACCAATCTTTGCCTGCTAACTGAGTTTGTTTATTGAAATTATTTGGAATATTTTTCTGTTGAGCATAATTAAACGCTAACTGCCTCAGTTGTCGGGGCGTTACGCCGTAAAACAATTTTGCGAGTGTCAGAATATAGTGGGTTAATTCAGCTTCCACTTCTGCTGTAAAAATCGCCTTTCTACCGAGATGGGGGATTTTTAGTTGATTTAGAGAAAGCTTTTTTCTGAGTGTTGATTCAGGAATACCAAAAGACCTCCCAACTTCTCGTATTTTCCTCCCATCGTTTCTAATTGCATTCAGTGCAGTCTCCAGCAATTCATCACTATATTGATGGATTTCAGTCTTTCGAACGTAATTTCGTGGCATCTGAAAATAAAAGACGGATTTTAGTACCCAAAAACGATAACAATATTGCTTCATATTTAATTGATTAGTGGGTAACCGTGCGCATTTTCGCGCACGGTTACCCCACTATGGTTTAAAAACGTAATTACATCATCCTACAAAAATTACTTATCTAAATGCAACCAAATGGTGTGCATATATGCAGCAGATGATATTCTTTAAGAATATAATTATTTCAAAACAAGTAGTTAAGATTTACGGACTCACCGTCTTAATTTGTGCAAGTGGAAAATAGTAACAAAAACCTCAAATGCACACTTTCGCCTTTCACTAAGTACACAACTCAACTGCAGTGGCAGTTAATGGCTTCAGAGACTCTGTGCATGTTCCCGCTTAAGCCTGTTCGGGAGGGGACTCTCAGTATGCCGCGTAATTTGAATTTTAATGGTGCGCACCGTTCCCCACCGCGCACGGTTCCCCCACTTTCCCCTACTGAAAAATCACTTGTTACAAAATCTAAACTCATTTTATACTCTTATAACACACGTTTTCGATTACTCACTTGTTTCACCTCAAACAGTCAACATAACTAAAAACTCAAAAGCAAATAGATGCTGACAGCTGGAATCGCGTATGCGCAAATACTTAACAGCTAACTTAAGCTTTAAAAAAGAACTAGGCATGACTAAAGAGTTTTTGAAAAACAATACTAATTTGTAATTTGTATAGTATATTTGACTTAAACTGTTATGACATGAATTGTTTTTCTAATGTTAGAAATGATGCTCTAGAATCAGAATTAAGTAAAACCTCAAAATGTGAAATAAAAAAATTATTTAACCCCTTTTGGAATCCACCTCTTTATTTCTTCTCTGACTGTGTAGCGTATACACGTTACTTAATCTTATTTTTATTTTCATTTGTGACTGCGTGTTTGCGCAGCGTATGGTTATTCAACAAATTAGTTGTAAAACTTCATTACTTTATTAAAAATTTCATATTAATTGTATTGAACAATATTGATTAATATTTGTCTTTTTGTTACAGGTAAGTGGATTGCCTTATGAGTGTAAGACAATGCTAATATTATTATTTTTTTGGTATAATCATCTACTATTCTTGTGAACATTATATGTATGTCTACAATTTCATGGCAAGTAGCTATTTCTGTCCATGTGTTGCTAGTATAACTTTTTTTACATTAAAATTGTTAATTCATTCTCGTAGTTTTTGCAAAAATTTTTTCCAAAAATATAATACATTTGCGTTGAGCGTTGCAGAGTGTTGTCAACTTTAGACTACACGTATTACATAATGTGTATAAAGGGTTGCGTTTGTTCACAAAAAAGTATAACACCATTCCTGGTGTTTTTCTTAAAAAATACCTGACCCTAAAATATTTACAATATTCAATAAAATTTCTTCTTATTAAAATATTTGACTTGGTTCAATTTTTTAGAAAATTTCTTTTCTTTTGGAAAAAAGTGGTACTTTAGTAGTATCAGTTTTTGGTACTATAGACTAGTGCGAGGCATCGTACTATGTTTTCTTTTATAATAATTTATTTACAAATCGAAGAACTTCATGGCCATATTTAAGAGCCATTTGGTCAGTAACAAAGTTCTTTTCAATTTTGTGCTCTCCACACCTTTGAAGTAAATCGATTTTTGAAAATATGTCACTGTGATAAATGTTCTTTTCTGTCAACCCCAACTTTATTTCTTCTTTTTTTGTTGTTGTTTGTTTGTGTTTAAATGACTGCGGACACTAAATCCATTCGCCAATCTTACAATTTGAGGTGCAGTGTGTGTGTGTGTGTGTGTGTGTGTGTGTGTGTGTGTGTGTGTGTGTGTGTGTGTGTGTGTGTGTGTGTGTGTGTGTGTGTGTGTGTATATAGAGTAATTGTCTTGATACTTAGCAAAGTCGACATCATTGTCTTTGCTAAGATACGCTAATTGTATCCGAACGTCTGCGGTCCCTCCGGTGAGTACCGATCGCACAAGGATAGAAATTATTTTCATTTATTAATTTTTAATAAACGAAAACTCACGACCTTTAGGTTTAAAGGTAGGCGTTCTTACCACTGAGCCACAGAGCGGGTTTATATATATATATATATATATATATATATATATACATATATATATATATATATATATATATATATATATATATATATATATATATATATATATATATATATATATATATATATATATTTATATATATATATATATCGGAAAAAGGAGTACGACCGTCAGATTCCAATATATAAAAGGATCACTCAACAGAGTGGTGGGCTCTTATATCGGTCAATTTGTAGGTAGAGAAATGAAAGACAAAGTTGATGTGCCACTCTATCTATTTTGAAGACGTTTCGCTTTCGTATTCTCAAAGCATCATCAGTTCATTCTAAAAAGTACAATATAAGAACCACACAATCATGGAAAAGATGTTACAGGTATTACCTTAAAAAGACATGTAGCAGTCAAAGATGTTAACAAGCTTATGAATTAAACTTGAATAAATGGACATTATAAAGTAGAAATGTATAAACATTTAATTTACTAACAACATTTAGTGACTTATTAAAAAATTAGCACAGTAAGTGACCATGTGGTCCGAAGTATAAAAAATATATTAAATTATAACTTAAATGATGCAAAGAACTAAGAAAATCAACGATTAACTTCCAACTATTGATAATTATTAAGCTTTAATTTTAACTTTTGGTAGCATTATTAAAAGATGTTAATATAATTTAAAAAAAAATTAGTGTAAATGAATGAAGTTACCGGTCTAAGCCTTGCACCTGCTACCAGGAAAATGACATTAGATTGAACAGACTGACACAGAACCACGAAAGGACAGCCAACCTTGAGGTTGAAATTATTTCAACAGAACAGCAAGGTCAGAGGTACCACCTCAAATAATTGAGCGGTTTATTTAAATGTTAATGAGTTTTGGATGACAGCCCGCTTGTAAGAGACAATCCAATGAAAGAAACTGATATAGCAATAACAATTACTCGCATTAGCCCGTCTAAAGACAAACAAACAGGAGAATTTCATTCAAACTCTTATATTTAAATTTATGTTAAACATTGTGGCTGAAAAAATTTTGCCAACAGGTGAATAACAATTCTAATTAGGAAATTATCTAATTGTTATTCACCTGTTGGCAAAATTTTTTCAGCCACAATGTTTAACATAAATTTAAATATAAGAGTTTGAATGAAATTCTCCTGTTTGTTTGTTTTTAGACGGGCTAATGCGAGTAATTGTTATTGCTATATCAGTTTCTTTCATTGGATTGTCTCTTACAAGCGGGCTGTCATCCAAAACTCATTAACATTTAAATAAACCGCTCAATTATTTGAGGTGGTACCTCTGACCTTGCTGTTCTGTTGAAATAATTTCAACCTCAAGGTTGGCTGTCTTTTCGTGGTTCTGTGTCAGTCTGTTCAATCTAATGTCATTTTCCTGGTAGCAGGTGCAAGGCTTAGACCGGTAACTTCATTCATTTACACTAATTTTTTTTTTAATTATATTAACATCTTTTAATAATGCTACCAAAAGTTAAAATTAAAGCTTAATAATTATCAATAGTTGGAAGTTAATCGTTGATTTTCTTAGTTCTTTGCATCATTTAAGTTATAATTTAATATATTTTTTATACTTCGGACCACATGGTCACTTACTGTGCTAATGTTTTAATAAGCTTGTTAACATCTTTGACTGCTACATGTCTTTTTAAGGTAATACCTGTAACATCTTTTCCATGATTGTGTGGTTCTTATATTGTACTTTTTAGAATGAACTGATGATGCTTTCAGAATACGAAAGCGAAACGTCTTCAAAATAGATAGAGTGGCACATCAACTTTGTCTTTCATTTCTCCACCTACAAATTGACCGATATAAGAGCCCACCACTCTGTTGAGTGATCCTTTTATATATATATATATATATATATATATATATATATTTATGTATATATATATATATATATTTATGTATATATATATATATATATATATTTATGTATATATATATATATATATATATATATATATATTAATGTATATAAAATATATACATTTCTATATATTTTGTCAACAAAAGTCTCAACTTTTAATATAAGATATATAACAAAATTACAAATTACAAATTCATCTATCTGTTATGTTATAAATAACTTAATACTTTTTATATTACCAAATTACTTTATTCCCGAATTAAATAATTTATTTGGCAACCTAGACTCTAGACAACATAGTCAAAGTGTCGGAGGGTCATAGTGCTATTAAAATAGCGAACAGAACATCGCACCAGTAGTGGCGCTATTCACGATCTACACCGAAAAATCTGGGGCGTGTGTTAATTTAAACTATAGTGTATTCCGGAAGGAAAGAAAAATAAATATATTTTAGTAAGCGGAATAAGGGTCTATTTGCAATATCGATATGCTTTCGATACTCTTTCGTGCTAGTATATATTTTTTTTTTATTTCTTGTTTTATTGAAAATGTACGCCAAATACCTTGACAAATACACCAGTTATAGTAGGAAGTGTTTGTAGTTATTGTACTGTGTTTATAAGTCTAATTTATTAACTTTATTTATTATAACTTCTAAGGTTCTACACTTTTACAACACTTACAAGTTTACTAAAGTCTTTATTAATTTATATATACAATATTACACTAATTTATTTTACACTATTTATCCACCACTCTTCTATTAAATTTTTACATTTATTTGCAGTTTTGGCCCATATTTCTGGAGTTGCAACTTTAAAATCTTCTTTCCACATTTCTCTAACTGCATCGTCACTGTATCCACTGCATCTAACGTGATTATCATAATACTTTTTACATATACCCCGGATGTGTTCGATGGGATTAAACTGGTAGTGATACGGCGGTAACGGTAGTACTTGATGTCCATAGCTTGATACAATTTGGTCAACTATATAAACTATTAGTTTTTTATTACGTTTCGAAATTTCCAGTATCTCTGATTTCAAGGCTTATTCCGGAAACTTGAAATCATTTTTAACTAACCAATCTTTTATGCTCCGTACGTTCCACGACGTTTAGGTTATTTCTCCAAAATCTCCGAATGGTAAGGTGCATTATCTAAAACTATAACTGATGGTTCACTCAGACTAGGTAACAGTTTCTTCTCTAGCCATTTAACAAACATATATGCATTCATGTTTTCATGGTAATCAGCAGATTTTAATTTTGAAGAAAAAATAAAATCTGCGTTTTCTATAAAGCCTTCTTTCCCCCCTGCATGAAGAATGATGTCTTTATACGAAGGCGGTTGCGTTTCGATTTAATTTGAGTCTCTTACCACTCCCTAACACGTGTTTCTGGGTCTACCCGTAATCAGAGAGAGTTTCATCAATGATGTCAATAATGTCTCTTTTGCCCTCACTATCTGTGTGTTTTATTGATTTTATGCCATCGTCTTGCCAAATTCTTTTAATTCCACCCTTTGCGAATATGCATGTCTTATCTAAGAATACGAATGTTGTATTTTTAGATTTAAGTCTAGTATATTCTCTCAAAAATTTAGTTCTTTTGTGAACCACACTAGGTACTTCTTTCGCATAAAAGTAACCTATTATTTCCTTTTTTGAATTTAAATCTTAAATATCTAAACACTTTCCAAAAGTTAGTCCTCTTAATTTAAGAACCTTGTCTTTCTCTTATTTTGGTCAGTAAAGTATCTAAACTGACATGTTGATTGTTTTTATGCATTCAATACAAAATATTGCAAAATTTAAATTTTTCTCCATCAAATCACTGCTTCTAGATTGTTTACGAGTTGTTTTCTTGCCGTCTTGACACTCAGTCACAGTAAGATCTTCTTAAGAATCTCTGACAGTCTTTATTACAGTTTTTAGCTGTATTTACTTTTACTTATCCAGAGTGCGTTACAAACGCGTTGATTTATACATAATAATGACTTTAAAGGTCCACCATTGTTTCTTTCCATGGTAAAGTATTTATGCACATTTGCAATTAATTCATCAATATCCAAATTAGGCCTAGGCATGATGGTTACTTGAAAGTACACGTTTGAATTATATACTGAATTTAACACATTCAGCAAATTAGTATAATGACAACTAGGAATGTCGATTGTAATTTAAGTATATTTGATATAAAGTTTAGAAATGGTTGGAAGCCGTATATAAACAAATTAAAATGTTTCACACAATTATTTTATTTTTAGTACAAGTATTTTCACTTCAAAATAAAAAGCTAAATATATTTACCAAAACCCTAACTTTAACCCGTAAAGACGTCTTAAAAACGGTAGTCTGACAGACATATGATCAATATAACCACCACTATTTAAATTGACAAAATGTTCTAGTTTACTCCGAAGTATCTTTTAACAAAAATTAACACTGATATTTTAGTACTTTGTATATCTACTTTGAATATAAATTAGCCTTAGCACGATAGTATTTGTTTTAGAAAAAAATATTAAACAAGTAGGTGAAAGAAATTTACGTTAAATAACATTATGCAAGAATATTATTTATTAAAAAAAAGTACAAAATATAAAAAAATATGAACAACGGGTTAATGACATATATATTTATTTTATACCTTAGCAAAGTGTTAAACATTATGGAGATCACCACTGCAGTTTACCGTGCCTTTTACTAAAACGAAAGGTTTTCTGCGAATTTCGTTAATCGTTTAGAGGTGTAAGTTAGTTGAATGTACTGTATATGCATATTTAAATGACTCCACTGTATTTGATCAATTTATTCCTGGCGAATTCAATGCATTTATTGAGGCTTGGCATTCTTTAAAAACATATAAATACCAATATTACAATAAAAAATATATATTTATTTTGATATATTTATTAAATTAGAAATAAAGATAATTATACTTTTATTGATAGAACCTCTTTACATAAATTTGTAATACTCCAGTCGTCAACGCGAACAAGCTGAATTTTCCGGATAATGTCAATTTTGGAAGTCTAAAAATATGTAAAAAAGTTTACCACTCTTAACCTCCGCCTTCCCCCTAAAAACCATCTTATGTAGTACGGCAATCTTCTTCTTCTTAAGGTGCCTTCTCCATTACTGAAGGTTAGCTATAACTAGAGCAAATTGCTCTCTATCTTGAGCTGTTCTTAGTATCGAATGTCCATACCTGTCCAGTCTCTTACATTCTTCAACCAGGAGCATTTTCTTCTTCCTGGACCTCTTCTTCCTTCCACTTTCCCTTCTATTATAAGTCGTAGAAAGTTGTATTTTTCTCCTTTGTAAATATGTCCTAGATAACTCGTTCTTTTGTTTTTTACAATATTTAGGAGTTCTCTCTCAGTACTCTTCAGTACTTACAGTATTCTTCTTAGCACCTCGTTGTTGGTCACGTGCTCTGTTCAAGAGATCTTCAGCATCCTTCAAAAAACTTACATCCCAAAGGCTTCTATATTCAATATTTTCGAGGGCATTTTAAAAGATCTTTTCGGAATATATATTAAATAACAGCGGAGAAAGTACACAGCCCTGACGAACTCCTCTTTTTATTCGCAATTCTGCTGTCAGACGATTGTCTATTTTGATCGACGCCATTTGATCCCAATATAGTGTTATGGTCTATACCATGTTGTGTTATCTATGAGTTCTGTGTGTTTTACTCAATAAAACGCTTTTTCGTAGTCTATAAAACAGAGAAACACGTCTTTTCGTTGATCTCGGCATTTTTGTAGTTATATCTGGAGGCCAAATAATGCCTCCCTTGTACCAAGCCCCATACGAAATCCAAATTGATTGTCGCTCAGGTTTCTTTCGCATTCTCTGTATAATCGTTAATGTACAATTTTGAGTAAAATTTTCAGAAAATGGCTCATCAGGCTAATTAATTTGAAGTGTGGGCATCTATTTGCTTAATTTTTCTTGGGTATAGGTATAAATGTCGATCTAAGCCAGTCTTCTGGGAAGATTCCAGTGGTATATATTTTGTTAAATAATATTGTTAACGTCTGAAGATTTTCTTCATTGATAAGCTTTATCATCTCTACGTATATTTCATCTGTACCTGAGGCTTTTCGTGGCTTTGCCGTATTGATTGTATTTGTATATTCGATGTTAATATATCAAGTATTATTTCTTGTACTATATTCATTTGTGGTTCTGTTCTCTCGTCATCAAACAGATCTTCAATGTATTTTCCCACATATCTCCTACATTTTCTGGACTAGATACTATTTCGTTGTTATCATCTACCAAAGTTGTTATAGTGATTTTTTTCTTTATATTTGTGACTTCCTTAATCATTTTGTATGCATTAAAGTACGGGAATAAACGGAAAAATCGATTAACCAAAAATCTGTACGCTGTAGAAAAAAATGTTTCTACAAAATGTTAAATGCAAATCTTAAAAATGAGAAATTTTGACGGAGTCAAATAAATTCTTCTGTTAACTAATCATACTTATTATACATAAAGAAATTTAAAAGCAAGTCTTTCCTAAATATAAAAATATTCTTGGCAATGTAAATGCCCAGTCAAACTTCTGTTAATGGGCACGTCTCCACAACGGAAACCTCTGCTGAACGGGCAGTTTTTAGGTCACGGAACATTTCATATGTGGGTAAAGAGGAAGACACCTCTGAACAACGGACCCTCTTTACAACGACTCCGGACAAAATTGGCCTTCAGTTTTTCTAAAAATTAGTTTAAGACTAGTAATTAACAACTTTGATCTGCTGAACTGTTTTTAACTGATGCTCTTACTCTCTCGTGCTTCTCCATATTTGATGGTAGATTTTTGTTCGTCTGCTTGCATGTCATTGTTCTTGTCATTCGATTACAGATTGTCGACTTTTCTATCTTCTAGTTCGGGAGGAACTATCGGTACGAAGGGACCTCCTGGATGGTCGAAGCCAGCTCAGTAGTAGTACTGGATGTAGTGATCGTAGTAGTGCTGGTTGTGGTCGAAGTTGGCACGAGAGTATTATTATGCAGGTAGTAGGCAGGAGTATATAGGGCAGTAACCTCGATCATATTGTTTTTCCTTTTCAAGTCTCTAATGATGAACTCACCTTTTTCTCCGTCCCGGTAGTTCTGGACTACTATGGTTTTATAAGGAATCTCAAGTTCCGTATAGTTTTCTACCATTCTCTTCCTCAACTGTAAATTGTATATGTTGACTGTTTCAAGAATTTTGTGTTTAGGAAGTGCCAAAACTAAATCATCTACATATCTTTTAATAAACGGAATGAAAAAAGTGCAATTGTTGATACAATCACTGATAACATCATTCATAAAATAGCTACTTAAAATGGGTGAAAGACTAGATCTCATAGGACTATCAAAAATTTGTTTATAAGAGACACCATTAAATATGAAAATATTATTATCAAAAACAAAGTTGATGAGTGTTTTAAAATGTAATAAATTAATATTAGTATATTACTTTCATTAATAATTTCCAATTACCACAAAATTATATTTTAGATAGTTGTGATGTAACATCTCTTTTTACCAATTTACCTTTAGATTTAATCATAAGTAGTGTTGAAAAACATTGGAATGAGATTTCGCAAAATACTAATATTGACTTATTACATTTTTTTTTATTGAAATTAACGTGTCTCGACATCTATGGCCATTGACATTGACACGGGTACAAAAACATCTGGAATATTACATTATACATATAAGATGATTACATTACATAAGATAAATACAGTATTTTTTTGCATAAGATAAATACAGTATTTTTTTTTTGTTTTTGAACGAACAATATTACAATATTCTTATATACGATAATATAATCTACAATCTTTTAAAAAGTCAATTAGAGCACTGTATATATTTGGCGAACTAAGTATCTGTTTCTGGTTACCGTTTATATTATGAGCTAATATATATTGTCTATAATAACTGCATTCGACGAGTAAGTGTTCTACTGTAAGGCGCTGATAATCACAATTTTCACAAACAGGTGGGTTTTCGGAAGTCATCAGGTATCCGTGAGTGATGCGTGTGTGTCCTATTCGAAGTCTTCGAATTATAAGTTTGTCCCTCCTAGTCATTGTAGGCATCTTAAATGAGTAAACAGTAGGATTGATTAAAAGAAGTTTTGAGTTTTATCTATTCCAATGATTTTGCCATGTTTTGCTAGTGTTTTGTTTTATAGTTGCTGCTACATCTTGATGAAGTTGAATTTTTTCTAGGCTTAGGTCAGAGCAACTTGATTTTCTTGCTGCAATGTCTGCAGACTCATTTCCACTTATTACATTTTAAAACACTCATCAACTTTGTTTTTAATTCTAATATTTTTATATTTAATGGTGTCTTTTATAAACAAATTTTTGGTAGTGGTACTATGGGATCTAGTCTTTTACCCATTCTAAGTAGCTATGTCATGGATGATGTTATCAGTGATTGTATCAACAATTGCACTTTTTTCATTTCGTTTATTAAAAGATATGTAGATGATTTATTTTTGGCACTTCCTAAACACAAAATTCTTGAAACAGTCAACATTTTCAACAATCATAATCAACATACACAATTTACAGTTGAGGAAGAGGTAGATATATCTCTACCATTCCTTGACATGAGAATTGTAAGAAATACAGCAAATATGTTAAAAACCAGATGGTTCAGAAAACCCATATGTAGTAATAAATTTATAAGCTGTTACTCATCTAAGTAAGATGAAAATAAACCTTATAACATGATTAAAAGAACGTGTTTTATAGCTTTCTCATCCAGACTATCTACAAGAAGATTTTCAATTGTTAAAAAATATTTTAATTGAAAACTCTTATCCTCCAGATATGCTACATAGGATGCTTGTTTTTAATATTTTTAATATAAATAACTTAACATAACACCATTTTTTGCTAAATCTCAGAACATTGTATCCAATAATCAGAACATCTATAATCATTCACTACCTTTTATACCATCATTAACACCTAAATTAATACAAACACCAAAGGTTATTGACAATATAAAAATAGCAACAAAGAACATCAAAACCATTTCATCTTTATATTCCAAAACTAAGTATCCTATAGATAAATTAGATAAAACAAAATGTAGTATACAGCCTTAGTTGTACCGTTGTACTCAGTGTGAAGCTAAGTGTGTTGGTGAGACCGGAAGAAATCTTTCAAATCGCATTATTTCTCACAAAAGTGATTGCAGAATTAAGAAACCATCTTGTGCTTTGGCAGATCATGTAATCGACAAAGACCATATTATGGATTTTGATTATATTCAAATTTTATGTAGTGAAAGTAATACATTCAAAAGAACTTTTTTGGAAATTAGCAAAAGTGATAATAATTTAAACAAAAGGTCAGAAATTCAAAATCTAAGCAAAATTTATAATTATCTTATTTCTATGTAGTTTATATATGAGCTCAGTAAAATATCACATTTTGATTTAATTTTCCATGTATTTGTTACATTTTTTTAGGTATCTATCAATGATGAATAAATCTTCTTCTTTTTTGTTACTAAACAAAAAAGAATTTTTAAACAAAATTTTATTTTTGGCAATATCATTGTCAAAAATAAAAATTTTAAGTTGGTATTTATGACATTGAGGCTTATTTGTAATTGTCACTATTCAAATTTATTTACAAATTCAATTGTTTTTGTGTTAAGAAACTTTTTCAAAATTATATTAAAATTCAGAGAAGTATTTATTAGATTAGAACATTTTTATATTAATATTTTTTGAAATATGTTAGCAGCATTTTTATATACCAAACTAATTTTATTTGCTCTTGATAATAATTGGAAACATAATTGAAAGCTCGAGTAAAAAATAGTTAACAAGTAGCCCATTTTATTGACTCCAACTCACTCAAAACAGTTTTATATATATATATATATATATATATATTATATATATATATATATATATATATCCCTAGAACAGCACAGTTCGTTCATCTAACATAGACTGCACAGTGGGGTCTCGAAAACCCTAATTGTTTTTTTTTAGTAATAAATGTTATGAATTTTTTTTCTGCGGTATGTAGTACAAAACAACAAACAACAATATCTTATTTTCAAAATATATTTATTAAAAAAAAACATTTCTCATTAGATCTGATAAACGTGGAAAAACATAAACTAGTGCTTTTATTACACTTTATTGAAAATATGGAGATACGACCAAAAAAATTAAACAAAATTCCAGTGAAATAAAACTTTTCTCTTAAAAGCCCTTTAAACTAAAATAAAATATAAATGTTGTTACAAGATAATTATTTCTTACTCTTAGCCAGGCACTTCAACTTTGGTTCTGACACATATAACATAATTGAGCCCGATGTTCTAAACAGTACGGTTTGTGGCACAACGAACAAGCAGAACTCGTTTTTCGATCCCTTCCACGAGGACAAAAGCAGCATCTAACCTTTTTAGGCAAACTAACATCAAAATTATCTCTTTGAGGTACACCAACTCCTAATATTTCGCTAATTTTTACACGTAGGGTTGTTGGCAAATTGGTAACTTGTAGTCTTTCCCTTAAGTGCGGTTCAATTAATGCAGTTGAAAGTTCTTTTAAAAATGTTTTTCTATCGTGTTTTCGGTCATCTTTCCATTGGGGATTTGCAAGTGAAAATAGAACCATAGCATTTATTCCGCTAGCATCCAACATATTGAAAAACATTCTGAGAGGCCAGCGTCTAGTTTTACGGGAAGTCGTGTAAGAGTGGCACATCTGATCAAAGGTGTCTGTGCCACCCTTTGTTTCATTGTAGGAATGTACAAGATTTGGTTTTCCGGTCAAGGTATTAAGTGATGAATCAGGATGCAAAGTTGATAAAAGTAGTACCACTTTATTTTCCTTTGGAGTGTACGAAACTAGCGTTTTGTTTCTGTCGAAAGCAAATATGGATGTGCCTACATCTTTTTTTTGTGTAAACTTCGGAGGTATTTCCCTTTTATTTTTTCGCAACGTTCCAAGGATTGTTAGCTGATACTGTTCCATCATTTGTTCACTTAGAGGTATTGACGTGAACCAGTTATCCATTGTTATGTTACGGTGAGTACCGTGTATTGGTTCAGAAAGTTTTCTGACATAATATGTAGGAACTGACTCATTATTCTCAACATCAACTTTTCCAACGTATGGAATGGCATTCAGCATATAAAATGTCTTCGAATCATTTATCATCATTACTTTCATTCCATATTTATCAGGTTTGCTGGCCATGTAAATTCGGAATGGACATTTTCCACGAAAACTCACGAGCTGCTCATCAATTGTACAGTTCTCATAGGGCGTGTAGTATAGCTTGCAATTATTTATAAAAATGTCCCATATTTGGCGAATATGGGTAAACTTGTCAACCAATTTTCTAGCATTTCTGTCTGTTTTGTCGTCAAACCTCAAGCAAAGAGCTAAAAACTGAAATCTTTGTTGGGGCATGGTTGCCCGAAATAGCCCATTGCCATATTTTATTGACCAAAGCTCATCTAAATTACAATTTGAGACTCGTAATGCACCAGCGAGATACAGCAAACCAATACATGCTTTGACTTCTATGTTGTTGGTTATTTTTTTGTAACTCTGCGGCAAGCCACTCTGACACTTCCTAAGAATTTCTTGATTTGTATGCAGCACAATAATATCCACAATCTCTTGAGAAAATAGTAAATTCCAAGATTCAACAGGGCTACTAACATTTCTTGCTTCATTTTTTAGACCAGGCAAATGTAAAACGATGTTATCCTTTCTTGGACGTCCTTGTCGTGCTGGTGCCTGTGTGGTCCAACGATGACCATTTTTTCCCAGTATACTGGCGATATTTCTTTGCGAGGTATTGGGTTCTGTTTGTTCTTCTTCATTATCGTCGTCACTTTGTTGTTCGTTATCAGTGTCAGACTGATGTTCAGGAACATAAAGATCGTCTTCATCTGATGAGTCTCCAAAATCATCTTCGATGGTCTCTGGTTCATTTTCATTCGCCCACAGGTTTTCAGCTTCCCACTCTAATTCTTTTCTGGTTAGTGGACGCTGATATTTTCTCTTAGAATCTGCCATACTAGCAAATAACAAAAAATCACCTCAAAATTTTAACACCGTTTAACTGCACACTGGGGTCCGAAGTACCCACAGATCTACTAAAAGCGTCACAGTAAACTATACAACAAACTTACGCGGCGCAGCGACTGTCTCTCAACGTAGTCGGCTCTTAACTGA
The DNA here is from genome assembly GCA_918026665.1 of Diabrotica balteata. Taxonomy (NCBI): domain Eukaryota; kingdom Metazoa; phylum Arthropoda; class Insecta; order Coleoptera; family Chrysomelidae; genus Diabrotica; species Diabrotica balteata. The sequence continues at coordinate 31,825,533 of OU898283.1, forward strand.
ATTTACGTGCAAGGGATTGCCAAAAGACGCAGACATGCGCAAGTTACATTGAACGATTCATGCGCCTGGGTTTTTCAGACCCCAGTGTGCAGTTCTAGGGATATATATATATATATATATATATATATATATATATATATATATATATATATATGGCCAATCTGCAAGGCTATAATATTATTTAAGTTACTTAAAGATATAAACTTGAGGAAAATATGCATTGGAGAAGTCAACGTCGCATAGAGATGAAGGCAAAAATAATGATGGCATTTCTATTACATTATTACATATTTGATTAGGTACTAATTGTACGTCAATGATTATACTGGGTGATGACCATAATAGCGAAAATATTGTAGTTTTGGTACAAACGATGTTTTGTCTTAATGTGTTATCCTAGAACTAAATATCCACGGTTTTCCTGGCTTTTGTCTATTCAATTTCTGTGAAGTGAAGCAACAGCAAGATTATTTTAATTTTCATAAATATCTGTATTTGACTTAATAATTTCGAAGAGTCTAGTTTCCCGTGTGACTTTACCAATTTAAAAACTATATATAATTCACTATTGTTTATTGATCTAAATTAGCCTGAATGCTAGCATTCCAGTCTCTTTAATCTGTCTGTTAGCTAAATATTAAATGGTTGAAATCCTGCCAAAATTGTAATATAAGTTTTAAAACATTCTCTCGTAGAGAAAATAAAATGTTTCAGCGAAAATAGACCACTTCAATTAAAAAGCTTTATCGGATAGCCATAAAAATGATAAAATGAGATAGTTATCCAATCAAAAAAGAGTTTGTCGCATTGCGCAAGTATCACAAAAACAAAATGTATGCTAGTTGGTGGATTTAGCCGATACTTAATAAAAATTAGTTATCTGCATTTTCACAGACTTTTGATCAAAGTTATTACTTTAAAGATGCCTAATCTGCAGAAACGTAAGAATTTTTATAACCTGTCTAAAAATTAACATTTTTTGTTTTAAATATGTTGGTTACTAATAATATATTACAATTCTTGATGATATTAAATTGTATTTAAAATTCGTATCTAAAACGGGATTAGCAGATCATTTTCAGTAATATTTCTATAAACATAACTATTTTTAGTGTGATAGTGCCCTTTTAAAACTAGTCATCACAATTTGATATACAATACGAGTCGATAATTATCATATGGTGCCCAAAACTATTTAGATTATCAATATTTAAAATTAAACTGTCAAAATTTACAGTAGTTTAAGTGACGTTTTTTTTTGCAGTTTCAAAACAATAAAGAAGAACATACAGTTCAAGCAAAGCTTAATAAGATTTATTCGAATTCTATTTTTTAGTTTTATTAGACAAACAGAAATAATATTTAAAGCAGTTGAGTCGCATAAATTCGGCAGTTATCCTGGAAGACATAAGAAAAAAAATTGTTTTAGCCAATTATTAATTAAAATTTAGCTAAGTAGCAGAGAAGTTAAAGGAATAAGAATGAAGTGTATTTACTTCTTTACATGAATATTTGTTTTTAAGAAACTTCTGTTCCAAGGAGATGCTTCGTTTTCTCACAGTCGATCAAAGATTCGGAGACCAAAAAGGATCTCAGTAATCTTTAAGGAGAAAAGCGTTAAGACATGCATTTATACCCTCTATAAAACGAATTACAGAAATTTATTTTGGAACGATAAATGTATCTTTAAATATTTCAACGATCTCTACGTAGTTGAATGTCACACAATGGTTAATTAGATGGTGCTACAGAACGACACCATTCTTGTTAAGTGGGAAATCTAATCTGTCTTCGGTTCTGGTTATTCCTGATGAGTTTTTAACAAAGACGAAACATTTCACGTCATTGTGTAAACGAAGATAGATTCTCAGAGAGAAAAGACATGCATTAATGCTTTCTATTGCATAATATGTTGGTATCTATAAAACGAATAACAAAAATTTGTTAAATATATAATAATATATTGGATTTGAAGTTTCCGTGGGAGTAATATGTGATTTTCCGGGTTAGAATCCGCACTAAATTGTTTTTTCTTTTTAGAAAAATCATTGTTTTGGCGACGTTTTGGTAAGATCACACTTACCATTGTCAAGTAAGATTAGTTCCCCTTCTTACTGGTGTTCGAGGAGAACAGATTTCTAAGTATATGCACGCTCTGTTCAAATACCTTTTATTTAAATACCTGTGCTATGTGCTATGTGCTATGCGCGTGCAATCCTGTGCGCTATGCGCACAGGATTCTGTGATGGGGGCTATGGTTCTGGAGTTTTCAAACACAATTTTGTGACCTGTATGAAGATGGTGTTACCTAAAACTAAAATTTAAACGGAATTGCGAACAGAAATGGAATGTTTATATATCATACTTTGGATTCTATGATTTATTTGGCCTATATAAGATCGGACGCAGTCTGCACAAGGAATTTCATAAACTCTGTGTTGTTTATTTTGAATGTTGTCTATGATCTGGCAAGAGATGAAAGTTTTTTTTTGGGTTAAGTATTTTATTTATTTCTCTTGATTTAAAAATTTTGTCGATTTTGTCAGTGACACCTTTGATGTAAGGAAGAAAAGCTTTTAAATAATGAGGGGCTAAGTCTTTGGGATCAGATTGAGTGGAAGATTAATATCTGTGAATGCTTCTATTGATGTGATATTCGCGATAACCGTTTTGGATTAAGGCTTGTTTTTAACTAGAGAGCTTAGCAGATCTACTTGCATTATCGCAAAGGCGTATTGATCTGGAGACAATGGTATTAATGAAATAATTTGTGCAGGTGGATGATGAGAGTCGGCATGCAAGTAACGATTGTTATGGGACGGTTTTCGATAAATTGAGTGTTCATGGTATTCGGTTACCTTCGACATGGAGACGACTCATAAAGAAAATCGTCCGCTTGATCCTCTAATTAAAATCGTGTCGTCAGAAATATTCGTACCATCGTCAATATAACTGAACCGTCTGCTGTTCCCAGTAGCAGTAATGCATTGATTAGTAATAAGTGTAGCAGTGTCTGGGGACATGGAAGACTGAGATCTCGGAAGCACTGAAGATATCAAAGAGGATGTCAAAAGCTCGGCGTAGTGATAATCGACGCGGTTCGCAATAATAAAATGAAATGTCAAATATATGGCGCAAAGAGTACAAATCAAAAACCATATATGTTTGAATCAGTATCAATAGTGTTATGACGTCTTTTTAGAATCATCGCTTTGTCAGATACTTGGGTTGATACAAAATCAAACACGACAAGGTTAACGAATGTTGAAGTGGAAAATAAGCAGCAGGAGATATTTTTGCTTTTTGCCTGATAATAGCATACTCAATAATTTGAGATTTGTTGGTTGTTTCCAACTAAAACGGTGTAACTCTTTGTGTTGTAACCATCCCTTAGCGATTTTTAATGTTTACTGTTGGAATTAATCTATTATTTTCTCACCAGTGCCTCTTTTTCATGGAGCCTACTACTGAGCTTTTGGTGTGTTTGCCAGTTCTTTCATTTATATCACCTTGTAATACCATTTCTTTAAGGTGGTTTATTTAGCCCATAGCGCTTGACAATTAGTTAAAGAAATTAGGTATTTTTTTCTGCGCCAGAGTCACCGTTACCAGACGCATAAGCTACTTCCAGCTATTTCCAATATGGGTTCGTTAATCTGATTCCATTTAGTGATGAATTTCTGAAGTTGTTTCTTCACAAGAATTAAAACTCCTGTTTTTGCTCTTATATTTTTGGGCATTACGCTGTAAATATGGTTGTAATGTATATGTAATTTTTTTGTCAGGTTTTTCTTTCCTCATACTGGCTATTTTACCAAGCTAGAGAAACCACTTTCGACTTTTATTTAGCTCTTTCCGTCAATGTCTGTCAATTTCCATAATTGACCATTCTTCGTCTGTAACCCAGATAGGTGCCCTTACAAACTAACAGTGTACTATCAACCGGAGTTTCTCATCTCTTGCATAGTTGAAGCACTGGCTTGGGTCAAGCACAGGAAAGTTAACAATACGGGCGTTAAAATCGTCCATAGTCATAAATTTATTTTAGTAGATATTGTCAATCGTACTTTGAAGGTGTTCGTAGAAAATTTTTATGTGTTCACAAGTGCATAATACTATTGTTCCTAAGTGCATAAATTGCTAGAGTTCACGATATCACACCTTTCTAAGGTTGTACCATACTTGGTCACATATTGAAGAATTCATTTTAGGATACTAGTACATAACAGACTCGAAGGTTGCGTTGCTCAGTACTAGTAGATTATGGATGGGTCTCATTCATAGAGGTTAATACGAGAAAGAATAGATATAAAGTAACAAAAAAGAAACACAGATAAGAGCAATTCTTTAAAAGAAAGGTTCGTCACTGTTTTAAAAACTTTGAATCACAAAAAAAACAGAAATGGGATGTTTATAAAACAAAAAGAAAATTTAAATATCATTTAATAAATTATAGTAAAATTCATTAAATCAAAATATATTCTAAAATATTAAATATTACACATACTACAAAATAATCAAATAAACTAGTCAAATACCATAACAAATATTTCAAATATAACTATACAAAGGAATGAAACTCATTAATTAGATAAAATATTCAAATATAACACATATTAATAAATTTATATCAAACATCATAAGGAAACAGAAGAAGTGGCCTAAGTCTTCTTTGTAATGGAATAGCTGTTCAAATATAACAAAACATGCAAAACAATCATAAATACGCAAAGAAAGAAAGAAAAAAAAAGACTTGAAATAATTTGACTTAAATCGGCTGACCATACATTTAAGAAAAGTACTCACCATAACTTTGAGCTGTTGAATCAACTGGAAGTTGACCTTCTGTGTAAATAACTCTGGAATATAGGGGGCTCCATACTAGAACTAACTAAGGAATTTACCCTGGACCATGATTGAATTATACTCGGACCAACGTTAGATTACAGGTACACGAACCTAATCAAAAACATCTACGAGAACGCTACATCAAGTATACGACTTCACGAAGACACAGAAACATTCAGCTTAGGTCGAGAAGTTAGACAAGTAGACAATATTTCACCAAAATTGTTCACGGCAGCTCTAGAGTTAATACTTAAGAGCACTCAATGGCAAGATATGGGCATCAATATAGATGGAGAAACATTAAATAAAATCCACAAGGAAAACAATTCCTGTAGCTGGCTGTATACCACGTATCACAAAAAAGAGGTTAATCTTCGTAAATGGATATATTTATTTAAAAACCCTTAAAAGGGCTACATCAAAAAAACAAACGTTTTCGGACTAAACAGTCCATCATCAGGTTTAAAATTGCTAGGTTAAAATGCCTGAGCCACCAAAACACCAGGGTAAAAAAACTTTAAATTACATGTAGTTGTAAAAGATTTTACATATTGTTGTTATAAAACTGTGATGTTATAGTATATTACATAACGAGAGTTGTAAGAAGCTTATTACATGCGAGTAAAAAAGTTGCGCGCGAGCCGCGTAGCGGCGAGCGCAGTAATTTTACAAGCATGTAATAAGCTTATAACTCAAGTTGTGTACTATACTTTTTCTACCATTATTTTCGTTTATAAAAATAAAAATTATTTTACCACTATATTTACACTGACAGATTAATAATTTTTAATCTGTCAAAATAGCGTCTGTTACTTCGTTTCCATGGTAACTCGACAAACTGACTTACGAGGCTTATGTGATATTACACACTTTTATATAACTGAACCGTATTTTTTTTTATTACGTGCTAGTCATTACGTGTCAGTATCTGTTATGATGCATTTACGTAGCATACAAATAGTAGGTAATATAGAATTTACTAGTAAGAGAGTAGAAAAAATATTAAATTAAATTTGACTTCAGGCAACATGCTTGAAGTGAGTTCCAGTGTCCGGAGAGTAAACCTCTTCAAACGGACTACAGCTGGTAACTGAAGATTATATCACCTAAGATTTGCAGATGATGTTGTATTAATCGCAGATAATTTACATGATACAGTTTCTATGATGCATTCGCTTAAAAGTCTGTCTGACAGAACAGGATTAAACATAAACTTTGAGAAAACTAAACTTTTAATAAATCTCGTAATGAGTGGAAATATAACTATTGACAATAATACCATACAACAAACAGACACTTACAAATATCTGGGACACAAAATCAAAATAAGCAGAGACAATCAAACACATGAAATACAGAGGCGAATAGGCCTAACATGGGCAGCATTTGGCAAATTAAGCCATATTCTCAAAAGTTCAATTCCCATGTGTCTCAAGCGAAAGGTTTATAACCAATGCGTTGTACCTGTACAAGCTTATAGAGCAGAGACTTTAACACTCACGCAAAATCTGCGAATAAACTCAGAGTTACACAACAAGCTATGGAACGTGAGCCTTCGAGATCACATAACAAACCAACAAATCAGGCAAAGATCAGGAGTTCAAGACGTCATCGAAAGAACCACGACGCTTAAGTGGAAGTGAGCAGGGCACTTATCCAGAACACAAGATGGACGGTGGACAAGACGTATTATGGAATGGAGGCAGAGAAACTATAAAAGAAGCCGAGGACGACCACCAACTAGATGGAGTGATGATATAAAACGTGTAGCGGGAAACTGGCTACAAGCGGCCCAGTGTAGAGAACACTGGAAAGAACTGAGGGAGGCCTATGTCCAGCAGTTCATATTGGCAGTGGATTGGCTGGTTGATGAAGCTTGGATTATACTTTAATTATGCTTGGACCAGATTTGGAATCTAATTAGATGAAAAAAATTCAAAGTAAAAATAGGCGACGGACACAAAAGATAATAATATAAAGAAATATGAAGTATTGCAAAAATATTCCTTCGACAGGGGTCTTCAAATCACACTAGTCGAACTTTAATATTTAAATTAAATCAAAATGATATTTATTTTTATAGAGAACATATTTAAATAGAAAGATACCAATATTTTATTGTGTGATCTAAAATAGAACGGATTTATTAGGGTTAAAATGATATTTTCAGGCACTTTGTTTGACTATATATTTTGTGCTATATTTGCAAACAACAAACCACCGACAACAGCGCGGAGTGGGTAGTTCTAACGGTTATTTTGTTCAGAGGATTAACAATACTATCATAAACATAGAATATTTAGGTGCATTTTTAATAGAATAATATTACATATAAAAGAATAATAGTAAAGATATAATAAGCTATAAAAGAATATTATTACAGTAAGCAATGACATATACGATAAAAATATTGTTTTATTATTGAGTAGGTACTAGCGACCCATTTTTAGCTTTGTTTCCTTTCGCTACACTAACATAGATTTTTAATTTAGATAATTTAATTTGACACTTTCTTTTAAAGTCTAGTTTTGTCTTTATTTTCTCTCTTAGATCTACATTCAAAGTACCGATTTGAAGTATATTTCGCAATTTCCAAAAATTCGCTGTCCTTTTTCTTGCCGAGGTCATCATTGTGGAATCCTCCTAATCCACAATATAATCATATTTCTGTGTTCTGGATGGGTTTATAACACTGGTAAACACACAGTTAGCTGGCGCAAATTTTTACTGTTTCTAGGTAAGTTGGGTCTACTGAATACAAAAATGCCACCAGATTTGCTCCATCACATCGTTTTCAGAAAATACGACAACAGATCACATTTCTAACATCAAATAAACGAAACACAAATAAAAAGCAAGATATTTATTCTACAATAATAATTACAAAAATAATCACATATATCTGCCAAAGAAACTTAACTTTTCATCTAACCTAACCAGCATCGCAGCACAAATATGTTATTCGGCGTCACCTAAAAACTTCCTTTTATAGAATTTTCTTGCAAAAGCTTTAAAAGGACGGCCTCTTTGAAGACTCCAATAGCAATCCGCCATCAAGTGAGTGTCCCATCTCCCCTTCTACCTCTCTTTCATCGTTTTAATATCTTGGTGGAAGCGTTTCTCTTGTTGCTCAATCTTGAAGGTTATCAAGATTTTATGGGAAACTGTCTAAGTGGCTGTGGAGGTAATGAATTTTAGTACTCATATGACAACCGTGTTTGTCAAATTGTTGAGGATTTCTTTCACTATATCCGGGTAATTTTTCGATTTATTGTTTGCAAGAAAATTTTCCTAAATTTTCACAAAAGAGCACCATGCATTCCATTCAATTTCAGTTATCGATTCTGTAAAATGCAAATCTTTTATAAGTTGTCTTATCTGAAGCCCATTAAATATTCCGGCTTTCAATTGTCTTTACTAAGAAAATGCAGGAAATTTGCTAGACAAATATTTAAAACAAGAAGGATTCTAGTCTACGGCTTTTATAAATTTTTTTATTAGTTCTAGTTTAATATGTAACGGAGATAATATTATTTTCTCTTGGTCGACCAGTGCTTCGTTAACTACGTTAATTTCTTCTTGAGCTAAACCATCTCTAGAACGCCATTTTCTTCTACTCCGGTGTTGGTCCTTAGATCTGCTATCTCAAAGACACAGGAAATAAGGATATTTTATATAGCCAATTATGCAATATTAGCCATCTTGTTGTCCATGAGAAAGTTCACCATGTTAAAATTAACACAGATCGCTCACTGATGTTGATCATACTTGATGTTTTTTAGCACCAGCGATATTGTTTTATATTCTTCTTTCATTCTTACAGATTGCACAATTGGTATACTTTGATATTCTATTTGTTGCCATTATGTAGAAGGACACACTTTAAACTTCATTTGAAACTGTAGATAAAATGACGCCAGTGATCTGGTGTATACTCAGATACACTCATTTTTTCTAGCAGTCCTTTAATATTGTTACAAAAAACCATAATATCCTGCTGAGAAAAAAAGGCAAAATATATTTTTCTCTATTACGGTAGTATGTAATTTTGGTATCTGGGCGAAGAAGATTCTTTTTCTTTAGTCTGAAGACAAGCGACTGATAAGAATCCTTTGGAAGGTTCCAATCTCTGATAAGATCGCTTAGCTATTTTTGAATCCTCTGCAAATCCTCTGCGTTGATAGAGCCACATTTCGAAAGCTTCTAATCTGTTTATATCCCTCGTTTTGAGTGTCCAGCCCTCTACGCCATATAGCAGCACTGACCACACGTACCCCTTAGTAAACCTTGGTCTCAGTTGAAGATCGAACTGTGAACAAGTCAGTACCTTATTGAATTTTACGAAACTTGTCGAGCTTGCTCAATGGACATTTTACTTCCCTGTCCGATGCCTAGTCTTCAAAAAGCCACGATCCCAGGTATTTAAATTTACTCACTCTTTCAATGGACTTAGTATTCAGTGTTATAGTGGAGTTTTCAAGTGCATCCAAGTTTCTGGAGATGATCATAAATTTGGTTTTTTTTTGGTATTAATCTCTAATCCCATTCGTTTACTGTATTCTCCGATTATAGTGACAAGTTGTTGAAGATCGACTATGTTGTCACAAATGATCTCCTTTATGAACATCAAAATAGGCTTGGCATGCCCTTTTTATAAAATAATAAACTGTTTTCTACTTTCCATATAGAGTTTTTAGAGGTTTACGTACCGGACAATAGTTCGGAAGTTATTAGCGCTAATTTCAAGTTATGGGCGTTTTCAATAAGTACACTTTAATTAGAAGTTATTAGTATGCATTTTTTGTCTTAGAATTTGTTAATCTATAAACATATTGCAATTATAGTGGTGGAATATACCGAAATGTAAGAATATTTAAGTATAATTTTTTTTCGGCAGCATGACAATTTTTTTTATTGGGCTGTAATTTATAGAGTTATATTATCGATCCAAAAATTCTAATGTGAAATAAAAATTAAGAAAAAAATAATTTTCTCCTGAAACTGGAAGTGCGCAGAATATTTTTATCTAAGGAAAAAAATTTAAACATCGGTAGAACTGGTAACTTTTCAAATTCTTTTGTATGATTCATCGTGTAATTTGCGTGAAACAATTTGATGTATAATACCGTTGTAAATTTTGATAGTTTGTTATTGATACATGCTATAAATAAAGAAATGGGAAATGGTAACTGTTTGCTTGGTTACTTTTAACTACCTGTAAATCACTTCGAAATTGCAGTAATCAGTATATTTTTATTTGGGTGTTTGGTATGTTATAGAACATTTTTTAGAAACAAAACATTCCGCTGGTATAAACCAGGGAATTTAGTATTTTTTCTGTCATTACTAACTAATAAAAAAGTATATAAATAAGAAATGTTTACTTAAACGTAGCCCATTTTCGTGACTTGTATTAGGTATTGATTTTAAATACTTATCTAAACTATATTAAACTCGAATCATTTTCGTAAGTTTTTATGTCTTAAATATTTGATAAGTTTTCCAATTACCTGGTTTTAGAAAGTTGTAAGACATTTAAATATTAATTTGTACCATATTATTCGATTTGGGAAATTGTCACGTAAGTTTTGAGTCTATTTCGTTGCTTACTCTCTATGAAAAGTTTGCTCAGTTAGCAATATATAACTGTTATTCCATTAATTCAATTCAGGAGTTTGGAAGACTAAGGGCGAACTCGCAAAGTGGACGTTTCAAGAACAGTCTCATTTTTCTCACAAACCTTTAAAGAATACTTTGTGTACATTATAAAAGTCTATCATATTCCTAAAATTCTGTAAGAAATAATATACCAATACATTCAAGTCAGAAACAACTACATAATCGTCTAGAAGAGCAAGGGCGAACCCACAGACTTTCGTTACGTTTTCGTTCAAGGTTCGCCCCTTCTCCTCTGTATCCGTATCAACGCGCCTATGTTTCTGTAGTTGGTGAGAGATAGTCTCAGATATATGCGTGGTTCTTGAGTTTTTGGGTACCATAGTGTGCTTGTTGCAGTTTTAATTACTCAATTTCAAGAAAAAACCGACGTTACATTAGTCTTAAAGTTGTTTTGTTTTTTTTTTCTGATTTATTTTTAAAATGAACGCCGAGAAAACGACAAGGCGGAAGCAAAAGAAAACGGAACAATGGCTTGTTAACGTGTGTAAAACCCAACGAAACTGTGGTGAAACGTACGTTTCAAGAAATACAAAGAAAACTGCGCGCACAATCGGAGTGCCATGAACAATATTAACCCTTTCGCTCATGGTGTACAGTATATTATACATCACTTTACCAATATCAAAATGACGTGACCAGATGCTTCTATCCGCTTTATTCACAATGTACATTATAATGTATACATATTAGTTTTAATTTCAAACAGTTGCTTCCATATAGCGTTGATTAGTTTAAAGTAAAAAAAATTAAATTCAAGGAAGTAGGTTGCTGTGACGGTTACTTCAGTGTCGGGATGTAAGGTGGCTTTTAATAATTTACAGATTGGTTGTAAATGTCCGATATATTTTTGTTGATGACTAGAAATTCTTGTATTTGCTGCATTTACGGTCCACTTTCTGATAAGTTTGTTTGTTTTTTCTATATTTGAGTAAACATTAGTGTACAGTATACTGTACAATGTGAACATACAGAGGTCGACAAAACCAGACATTATTTACAATTGTTTATACCTACTTCATTTATTTTGCAGTATTAAAATACATATAAAAATGAGTAAAAGAAAACCGTTAAATGAAAACCAACTAATGGAGCTAATTGAGGCCGGCCTATCAGATATTGACGGGCTTAGTGATGATGACAATGACGATTATGGTTGGGGAGATAGGGAGCAAGAAGTCAGCAGTAATGATGATAATGAGTTGAATGAAAGCTAATTTAATTTTAAATCTAATTTCATGGGTATAGGAAAAGAAGATGAATGTAAAAGGTAGGACAAAAATAAGAAACAATATATTTATGTCCAACGACCTGAAGTAATTAGAAAATATAACCAACATATGGGCGGCGTTGATAAATGCGACTTCTTGATTACTTTATACAGAATCTTTATTCGTTCCAGGAAGTGGACACTTCGTATGTTTACACATAGTATCGATATCGCCTGTTCTTATGCCTGGCTGGAATACAGGCAAAAGGCGATTGCTTTAGGTATTCCGGACAAGCAAATATTGGATTTGGTTCATTTTAGGGCATATGTCGCTGAAGTTTTGATAAAATCAGACAAAGTATCCTCCAGAAAACGGGGACGTCCTTTGGATACAAGAGAATCGACGTCATCTCCGTTACAGAAAAAACAAAAAACAAACTAGACCAGCAGCAGAAGTAAGGCTGGATGGATCTGGTCATTTGCCAATTATAGATGACAAATCCTTTTCTTCTAGGTGCAAGTTCCCTGAATGTGGTTCTAGAACCAATTTCATATGTAAAAAGTGCAATATACACTTGTGTATTTCAAAATCATTCAATGTTATATCATACAAATAAATAATTAGTTGCAGATATATGATTTTTAATTGTATTTTGTTTTAGAAAGTCGCAATAGCTACTACAATTTACTCACAATGTGCAATATATTGTACAGGTCGTATACACCGTTTGTTCACAATGTAAAATATACTGTAAAATTTACATCCCTTAAAAGGGGTAACAGGGAATTATTTTGAGTAGGCCAAAAATGTTATAAAAATTAAAAGAAATGCCTACCAAATTTCTAATTTTTATCTTAAAACACAAAAATGTATGAGCGAAAGGGTTAATAGGATTTTCAATAACTTTTGGCAAATCGGCAACTACGATAATCAAAATCAATACCTTTTAAAAGTGGTGAGTGGGAATGATTGTAAAAAGTCTTTAATTACTGACAGAGCTAGTAAGAAGCTTCAGACCATGGAATTTAGTATTTCAATAAATGGAGAAAGAAAATATGTTTTTCGTCAGGCTTTTATTAGCATCCATGGCATCAGCGAAAAAAGAGTTCGCGTTCTTTTAGACAAGCAGACCACCACAGGAACTGTGTTGAGTGATAACAGAGGAAAGCTAAGTCCAAGAAATAAAATGGTTGGATATAGAAAGCAGTTGGTCAGAGATCACGTTGATTCACTTGTTACCGTTTCCAGTCACTAAAGCAGAGCCAAAAGTCCTTTTCGAAAATATATGCCACCGGGTTCGTCAATTACTGGAGGATGGGAGCTTATATGGAATGGCTAAGAAACACACATCCTAAAGAACAGCCTGTGATAGAGTCCTACTATCGAAATATCTGTGTCAACGAATTCAATATAGGTGTTCAGCCTCCTTCTGTTAATGATTGTAATACCTGCTCTAAGATTAAAGTTCAACTTAATAGGTTAAAGACTAGCAAATCGAATTCTCCAAGAAGAACTGAATTGAATACTGAACTGAAGGTGAAAGCAAAAATCTGCTCAGAATATGATGAAAAGCTACGAAAGCAACCAGGCTGAAAATACTGAAGTTGTATGTATTGATTTACAACAAGCATTACCCACGCCTAAACTTAGCTGCAACGTACAATACCACAAAAGAAAAATGTGGAGTTACAACTTACTAATCCACAACGCTAAAACAGGAGCAGCCATAATTTATGTATGGGATGAAACCATCGCTAAACGCGAATCGTGAGAAATGGCCAGTTTTCTTAGTCACTATTTGGAGAACTTTGTTAATAAGCATGTGAGAAAAGTTATAATTTTTAGTGATAACTGTGTTGGGCAAATTAATAACATAAATGTTGTTTTCTCTAACCTTCGCCACATTTATGCAAATCGCTTTGATCTTATTAAGCACGTTTTTTTAATGTGAAAACATTTGATGTAGGATGTGATCGAGATTTTGGTTTAATTGAATTAAAGATCAAGGACTATAAGGTATTTTCTAAAGAACACTATATCCACTTCATTACAGACACTAAAAAAAGAACAAATTTCACGTTGTTAATGTCTCATGGGTGAAATGGTTAAGGATTTCAGTATTCTACAAAAAGCAGCTACTAAATCTCAAATGTTGGGAGCTGACTTCAAGGATAGCAGAATATTCCAATTTTCAAATGATTTTAAGATGGGCTTTAAAATTCAAATCCTATATAACACGGATATTCCTAAAAATGTCGTACTCAAAAAGGGACAAAAGAAACTTCACGATGTAATAAATTTTAACTTATATAGTATAGAATTTCCTCTCAAATACCATGTCCTTGATCCTATTTAGAGTGGACCATGTTTTACATGGAAGATCAAAACCTGGTGGATTGTGGGTAATGCAGGGCATGTTATTTTGCCATGCGTTCCATTCTTGGGACCATGCATTCATGATATTGAACTCCTCATGTATCATTTTTGCCGTGTTCATGGGTGGTTTTCTAGAACGTAGACGGGTAATTCGTGCATCCTCGGTATTTTGGTGGATCGGCAGGTTAATATTGTTCATGATCTTTTTATATTTACGTGTAAGTGCGTCAACTCGTCGTAAATGTGGAGGTGGAATGTGACTTAATACTGGAAGCCATTGGGTGGGAGTTGATTTAATTGTGCCAGCTATCATCCTCATAGTGCTGTGCAGCTGAGTGTCGACCTTTTGTACGTGTGGACTGTGTAGCCAAACTGGAGCCCAATATTGAGCGGTCGAGAAAATAAGGGCTAAGGCAGTAGACCGGAGAGTGGAAGCCGATGCTCCTCAGGTGGTACCTCAGAGCTTCTGTATAATGTTATTTCTTGTACTCAACTTTTGGGCAGTTTTTGTTAAATGCTCTTTAGATGATACCGTTCTGTCTAGTGTTACGCCCATGTACTTCGGTGTTTGGAAAAGGAGTTGTGGGAAAGTGTGGTATTTTCAAACCGTATGTTGAGTTCCTTTTCAGCAAGTTTATTGTTCAGGTGAAAGAAAATAACTTCTGTTTTGGATGCATTTGGTTGAAGTCGCCACTTGCGAAAATATTTGCCCAATTTATATAAGTCTGCTGTCAGAACTTCTTCAGACGTTTCTAGTGTTCTACATCGTGTAGTGAGGGCCCAGTCATCGGCATATTCGAACTTTCTTGATTGTGTTTCCGGCATATCTGCTAAATATAAGCTAAATAGTAATAAAAAGAGCACTGACCCCTGTGGTAGGCCATTCTTAAGTTTCTGTGGTGGGCTGATATCTGTGCCCATCACTACTTGAAACATTCGGTCGTTGAGCATTCTATCTATTAAACGTGCTATTTATTTACAGGGTATTGCACAGAGAATTTTGTATATAAGGCCCTCTCTCCATAAGACTTTCTACTGTTTCGGTCCACTTTTGGCTTCTAGCGGCGTCTACACTGTGCAGTAGTTCATCCGCTATTTCTTGGTCGCCAGTTTCAAGAAAGCTTTGATATAGTTTCTCGCTATTTCCTGACCAGCCAGGAATATATTCTTTGCAAAATCCTCTTGGTATGTGGTCTACACTTGGCACGGTACCAACAAATCTGTGGTGGTTTTTGATATTCGGTGTAATCCACCCTAGGCTATCCAGATCCGCAGAGAAGTCAATCCAGTTGGCCTTTTTAAATTTCCATCTTGGACGTGGAAGAGAACTAATTAAAGAGATTTTGCGCCGCTACTTTTATTATTACTGGACGATGTTGGCTGTGTGGGAAATCAGTTAGAACTCTTTGTGAAGCCCCTAGAGGTAAGTCTTTGTTGTCGGTCGAGACGAAGCATAGGTCGGGGTTGTATTCCCGCCTCCATGAAGCGGATCTAAAGGTTGGTCGATCTTTGGCATCAAACAAAAGGTACAGGCGTTCGTCTTCTGTCCATTTTATTAAAGCGTTCCCATTCGCATCACTATTTTTGTACTTCCATTGTTTATGATGACTCTTGTAATCTCCAACATATACAGCAGGGTGAGGCTGAACTTGAATTGCTTGGGCTGGCAAAGACGTAGCAGGTGGCTTGTAAATGTTGGACATGGTAATGCTAGCAATTTTTGTGACCACATTATAAATACAGTTATCAGTGGAAGTAGAGATTAGAGAAGAATTTTCAATATCTTCTTTGATATATGTCGCTGTGCCGTATGTTCGGTGGTAAGTTGCGCCTAATAGTTATAGCCCGGTATTTTGCCCATTTTTTGTAGTTGCTCCTCTGTTTCGCAGTGGGTTTCCTGTATAGCAACTAAGTCAATGTTGTCATCTTTTAATAGTTTTGATAAAAACTGACTTTTAGAATAGCTTATGTCTTCTATGTTTATGTGGCAAATTCGAACTATAGGTCTGATTGGTCTGGTTTTGCGGTTCTCACAAGGGCCGTTTATTTTGTTTATCATCTTTCGTTGGAAGTCTTGTTTGGTCAAGAGATCCTAAGTATTGTCTGACTGCCAGTATGTGCTAGTTCATTTAGCGTTACCCAGGGTGCACGTGTAGTATTCTACTATGGACGCGAACTAGCTCTACACCCCACCAACGTTTTAATAAAAGAATTTGAGTCATTGTGTCAAAACGTTAAAGGTACTATTGGAAAAGAAATTTTTCAAAAATTTAAAGTAATCAAGGAAAAAAATAGTGGTAACCAGGTTCTTTCTGAAGTGGTTCAAGTACTAGCTGGAATATTTTGCGAAACACTTAATTTAGAACCATCTATTATAGTAAATTTTTACATCAGTTGATGTCGAAAGAAGTATTTCAATTTACATATATATATATATATATATATATATATATATATATATATATATATATATATATATATATATATATACATATAAGGTTCATTTCTCATTATCCAAATAAGAAGAAAATGAACCTTATAACAGGATTAAAGGAACGTGTTTTAAAACTTTCTCATCCAGACTATCTACAAGAAGATCTTCATTTGTTAAAAAATATTTTAATTGAAAACTCTTATTCTCCAGATATGCTACATAGGATGCTTTTTTCTAATTTTTTTTTCTAATTTATTAAATATAAATAACTTAACACCATTTTTTGCTAAATTTAAAACACTGTATCCAACAATCAGAACATGTATTATCATTCACTACCTTTGATACATCATTAACTCCTAAATTAATACAAACACTAAAGGTTATTCACAATATAAAAATAACAACAAAGAACATCAAAACCATCTCATCTTTATATTCCAAAACTAAATCTCCTATAGACAAATTAGATCAAACAAACGTAGTATACATATATATATATATATATATATATATATATATATATATATATATATATATATATATATATATATATATATATATATGCAATCAGTAAAATATCACATTTTGAATTTTATATGTATTTGTTACATTTTTTCAGGCATCTATCAATGGTGAATAAATCTTCTTTTTTTTTTCTTTCAAAAAATAAAAACTTTTAAGTTGGTAGTTATGACATTGAGGCTGATTTGTAGCTATTCAGTTTTTGTTTACAAATTCAATTGTTTTTGTTAAGAAACTTTATCAAAATTTATTTCAGAGAAACATTTATTAGAATAGGATATTTTTTAATAATATTTTTTAATAATATTTCTAGTTCAACCTTGTAAGATATTTTGTATTTTTTAGAAGCTCTTGATGATAATTGTAATCACCATTGAAAGCTCGAGTAAAAAATAGTCAACAAATAGCTCCTTTTATTGACTCCAACCCATCTAAAACAGTTATATATATATATATATATATATATATATATATATATATATATATATATATATAAAGCCAGGGACAGAAATGATTTTGCTGAGGTTATCGCCAACCTTCATTGAAGACGGCACCCAAAGAAGAAGAAGAATATATATATATATATATATATATATATATATATATATATATATATATATATATATTCAGTCATAAATTTTTATTAGAAAATTTTGAACATCATTTGATAATCTATTGTTATCACAATTCAATATAATATTTATATGTTAAAATAATTGTATATGTTATTAATTTATAATATTGTAAGTATTTGTGTAAACAAAAAAATATTGTAAATATTTTTTATTACATGTATATTTTCTAGATAAATATGCATATTTTGCATAAAATACTGCATATTTATGCGCATATTTCATACTTTTTTATTTGTATATTTGGCCAAGTCTACTTATTAGTAAGTTACAAGTTACGAATAAAAATATAATGTGTATAAGAATAAATAAATAAATATTTCTTGTCGAACAACAACTTCTAAACTAAATATCAATCAATAGACAAATTAATCAAAGTTATTTAAATATATAATTAAAAATGAAATATACAAAAACATAACTGCAGTCAACATACTTGGAATATTCACTCACAGCCAAACATAAAATTCTTCTTCTCGTATAAATCAAAATAAGATAACTAAATGTCAGATCTTAACTTTCCGGATGTTTTCCAAATTTTTAAACTGTAATATATTTCTGGTGATGTAACCGCCAATATCAGGTAGAGATTTCGTTTTCAATGGTTTGGCTTTGGGCCAAATGTACGGACAAGGTTCAAGTATAATTCATTGGAATAAAAAACCATTTTGTGATCTATTTTCGGCTGTGAAAAGAATGTAATTATGCAAAATGACGGAAAGCGAAATACAGCGAATGCTTCATTATGTTTTTATGTTCGTTGTTATAATTTCGTTGCAGAATAATTATGAAATTAGAAAGCAAAACGTAATGGCGCAAAATTAAATTTGGATAGGAAGTTCATGTATATTTAATTTCTCTATCAATTCTTTTTCAAATTTTGGTATTAGAATGATATCAAAATTTAAGCAATTTTGCAAATTAGTTAATTAAATAGATTCAAGTATTAGATAAGAGCATAAATGTAATCAGCATAATTTGCATATTTTGCTTATTTGATGAAAAAAATAGCGTTTTTGCATATTTTCGGAAAAACTGTCACATAGTCCATATTTTATACATGACTACACAGTAAGACCAAGGTAAAATAAAAAGTTACTTTAAAAGTTTTTTACAACACAATATTTACTTAATATTATTCATCCTTATTATAATAATTATCCATACCTACATTTTTCTTATTAAGCAAATCTATATAAAAATTATAGCAAACAACTGATATTCATGTTAGTAAATAGCCAAAAAGCCAGTATTCTGCATTTCCACAACTTGAAATTTCTTACTGCTGTACCTAATAAGTCGTATATAGTCATGAGCATAATATATTTGTATTTCTGTTTTCTTTTTCCTCACAAGGGGAAGACCACAAATGAGATATTACCTATACTATGTGCAAAGAATAAATAAGCACTTACAAGTTGTTCAAATATTTTGTCGCAATCTTCTATTCCGAAAAGAACATGACTGTTATTTTTTTATATAGTTATGTAGTTTTTTATTAGTTTACTATAGTTAGTTAAAGATTTTTTCTTCAAACGTCAAATAATAATGACATTACTTATCTAACTTGATCCTGTCAAAGTTTGATGTCTCCGCCGGCAGCAGTTTTTTTCCCACTTCTTTACGTCGGAGGGAAAAATGTTGTCATGGCAACAATATGAAACATGTCACAAAGCAACAACACAAATGTCATGAACAACAATTAAACATCATTTTTATTTATAGTAATATTAAAAGTACAATTAGTTATTGAGGCATTTTAAAAAATTGAAACCGTGCAAAAATATTCCCGACTCTTGATACGCACTGGTAATTGTTGATGATACTGATGGTCGAGAACAACTTTCAGCAATCATTCCCGATGTTGGCGAATCATGAGGGTTTAAAATTTTTTGAGCATTATCGTTCTTATTTCTTATTGAATCCTCTATATATATTCGGCAACCGTGCTTGATTTCCAGCCCCCATGTCGTTTGAGACATTCTAGATTTCCGCCTTCAGCAATTAAAAGTGTTGCTGAAGGTCGTCGTAAAGAGTGACCCGTGTATGCGCTTGCATCGTTTAAGTTCTAGCTACTTTTTGGGCTACTGCGCTGATCGAATGTATTCCCATGATGCTTCGGTAACACTTTCCATTTTGGTATTTGATAAAAAAGCGGTTTTCTGTGAAATTTTCAGGTCGCAGTGATGCATACTTTTTATACAGTTTAATGTAGTTTTGACCAATTATCGTAAAATATCTAACTTGTCGTGTTTTACTGTCTGGGATTTTGATAATTATTACATTTTCTTTATCCTCAATGTCCACAGTCTTCATTTTTACCATTTCGTCGCATCGACAGGCGCCGGTCGCTCACTTCGTTCTGCGCGTAATATCGGACGCGTCAAGAAAAGTCATGCTTCTCCGCCTCATAAAGTAATATACTATTATTTTGTATTAGGTTAAGACGTTATTATTATAAACTACTTCTTAGAAAATGAACCGCTTTTGATCAAAATTTCTTTTAAAAGTTTTATAATTCTTCTATCTTAGTAACCTAGTTTTTTCTTCTAATAAAGTTGACATATTTTTCCAATACAAATCGTATTTCAACAAATTTTAAAACAAATTGTTTTAATCTAAGTAGTAATACTGTAGTATACGTTGATTGAACTCTCCTTTTTGCTGCAGATTACATGCGACAAAAAATTTCAAATCGATCTGGACGTGAAAATAGCTAAACAAACTATAAAGCTACAAACCAGTCAAGTACGGCATCTATATAGATTTTAAGTTTTTGAGAAGAAAATGCAAATCTCTTTATTACGCTAGGACATTACAGTTTTGGTTCCGCTTACCCTCTACTTCACTTTTGGACTTCCGGAATAAATTAAGTTATTTTTAAGCAACTTTTGTTCTAGAGTTTTTTGACAAAAAGACAGTTATGATAAAGAGTAAATATTTGTGAGCTATTTGCGAGTGAAAATGTTCATTTTTAAAAATAAAAACCACTTTTTCAGAAAACCAGCTTTTTCACAAATAACTTAAAAAGTTATTAAGTTTTTTATTGAAAAATATATTCTGAGCAACGATGTAGCTTATAAAATAACAAAAAAATGGTGTACTTATGAATTCTGTAGACCCAGTAGAAGCAGAGTTATAGCTCATGCAAATTAGGTTCTTATTTGTCAAATTTCAAATCCAATATTTTAACGCCAAATAACCAAAAAATGCAGCATTTTTTTAAAGTGTTTAAAAACAGCTTTTTTTGTTTGTTTTTTTTTTTAGTTTCTAGCATCAAAACTCAAAGTTATGCGAGTTATGCAAAAACAATAAGCGAGTTATGCTCAAAATATTATTAATTTTAGTTCCTTTTTTTTGGTAGAAAACATCGTGAAAATCAAACCCTAATTAGCACCCCACATGCAGTTAATCATTACTTATGTAGATTTACTTATGTAGAGTCATACGCCGCCATGTTACACCTATCCAACGGTAACTTAAACATCACAAATTATAACTATTAATAATGTAAAACAACTACAAATTTAAAACATTTAAAGGGTTTTGACCCATATATTTTGGTGGCTACTAGAATATACAACCGTTTGCACTGATGATGGATTTATCAATCCGAAAACGTTTTGCAATGTGTTTGTGATAGCCCGTTTGGGGCATTTTTTATATACCTTTTATAAAGGTTCTGAAGCTATTTTCTTGTGGCATTGTAAATTAATTACTATTTATAACTGGGAATTTAATTGTGGCTTATTCCCAGTTATAAATAGTAATTACTTTTATAAAGGATTTTAAACAATTTTTTGGGATATATGGTATACAGCCAGCTACAGGAACTTAGTTTCCTAGTGGAATTTTATATTCAGTTTAAGACTATAAAGTGACACATACCAAAAATTGATCACAATAAATTTTGTGTAAGTTTTGAAAAAAAAAGGTTTCAGTGTTTTGTTGTTATACAAGTAAGACTATTGACAGTAGGACTAATAATACTACCAATATTTTTATAAATATTTTGAATACTTCTTCTTTTCTAATTTGAACATTTATCTTTTGAGCATGGTCTAGAAGTGTCTCATGTATCGATGATATATGTTGTATCTTTGGAAGTGTGTTTAAGTTCAATCAAAAAATCTACAGTTAGTAGCATAGCTACAGCCGCTATGTTTTGTATCCAGTTTATGTTTGGTGTATCAGGTGTTTGTTTGGCTTTTTCTTATTCACACCTATCCTATTGTGCTATCTACATACACAGCACGCTCCCTATTAGCCATTGGGAAGTGCCGCATCGAGATCAGAATTTTCCCATCCAGTCTGTTCTACATTGAGTGGAGGCTAACTCAGACTTACTGTCTTAAAAATTATAAATATTTACTATTCGGAAGTAATTACATAAATATAATAGAAAATTGATAAAGTCAGGTAAATAAGATTAAATAATTAACCTTAGCGATTTCAGTTGCTCAGCCTTTAAAAAAACGGCTCAGATAACAAATTTTTGATTACTCTCTTTACAACTCTACAAAAATCCAATAATTGCTTATAATATCCGACACAGGTAGGTGCATTGCACTTCAATTCCAAGAAAAGACCATCATGTTGTTTTTTAATAAACAAAATACGCATTATGCAATCTAAAAATAACAATTGTCTTTCTTCCGGGCGCACCACTGTATAGCTGGTACAGGTATTCTCGACAATCAAAACAACATGTACGCAATTTAGCAGTAATTGTTTAGGAAGTAAAATTACACTTTTCAAACGTGTAATAATGTCACAACAGTGATTGATATATATTTGGATTATGTTTCTACTAATGCAGTTTCTAAAAATAGAACATTTTTAGTAAATAAAATAAGGTTTGTAGATAGAAGAATACATATATCTTTATTAACAGCGTGACGGAATATAAGCGATAAAGAATCAACTTATCAAATATTAGATAGTATGAGAGAAATTTCTCTTAATAAATTGACATGGGACAATACAGTGGGTCAAAAAATCGACAAAATGAGACGTAAAAAATCTAAAAATAGTTGAAAACGAGTCATTAGAACGAGAAATAGCACGTAAAGTGACAGAAACCAGATGCATTGAAAGGAATATTTCGTCAAGTTTAATGAATATTAACAGATGATAGACAAAACAAGTTGTTATAGAAGTAATGACTGGACACTATGAAGTAAGGAAATTCCTCTACAGTATAGTAACAGTTAAAGAAACAGCGTGTAGATACTTTTTTACGTTCCCGGTAGAATATAGATCTACTTCACTAGTACCAAAAAAGAGCGTAAGAGAAATGATCCTCGATCAGTCTATTATTGGATACTACAAGTTTTAAATTAACCAAACGGTTACCGGTATGAGTAATACAGTAATACGACAGGTGGTGGGCACTTTATTGCCCTGGGACTGAGAAAGCCGCATGATTATATCACATTAAAGATCCGCATATCCTTAGTAAAAATCATCACGGACCTACAAGTCGATAATTTACTTAATGATCATAGAGCTTGGAATCCAATATCCAACAGGGGAGGATAATTAGATTTAGATGACAGAGCCTCTCAGGTCGTCATCAATGTAAATCCTTGTTAAACAAATAAGAATAACTTTATAGCCTTAAAAACTGGGACATGAAAAGTAAGAAGTTTTACCATAGAGAACTTCAATGAATAAATTGGCAATATCTTAAAGCTGACTAAAAGCCATGATATAAATATTATATTGGGAGATTTAAACGATAAAGTGGACTAAGGAGAAGTGAAGAATTGTGGATACCTACAAACACTTAGGAACATGGATAACATCAAATGTTCACCAAACCAAAGAAATCAAGAAACGTATTGAAACAGCACATGCATCATTCATTAAACTAAAGTTTCTGTCTTGTTGAAATATAATGTTGGAAATACGCCTAAGAATGCTTTGGATCTACGTATTCACTACTATTATGTATGGCTTGGAAGCATGGATATTAAAACAAGTGCAATTGAAAAGTTTAATGCCATTGACTTTTGTATTCAGAAGAATCCTACGAATATGATGCTGAAATAATGTTAGATACTCATAATTGCAGCTTATTATGGCAAAATTCGAGGAAAGCCTTAGGTTAAGGAAAAGTTAGTGAAAGTTAGAAGAAAAAGAATATCGTGGCTTAAGAACTTGAGGGAATGGTTTGAATGCAGTAAAGCAGAATTATTTAGATCGGTAGTCAACAGGGTCCGCATAGCTATGATGATTTCCAACCTCCAATAGAAGATAGAACTTAAAGAATAGGGAGGAAATTTAAAGACATTATGGAAGAAATTGTCATATATGTCTTCTCTAAATGTAAACCTATGTATTCTTAGTGATATGAGATGGCGATGCACTGGTAAATCAAAAATTGAATAAGGAGAGAACATGTGATGCCCAAATTTAAATGAAGAGGAACATTTTTAGTATATATTGATGATACATATCTACAACAAACGATTGTATAAAGATCTACATATGAGACAATTGTACTACATCTGACCTACGCATCTCTTATGGCAACCGCATCAACCTTAAAGCGGCGCCAAATTTGAATCATCCCAACAATGAATATGGCTACTGTTACAATTGTACTAAGTTACAACTGTCTCCAGTCTCCCCTATTATATACACAATAATATATACAATCTTTAACGTGTTAGGTATTTGATATTAAATCTTTTCTGCTATAGGTGCTGTAGTATTCTGTTTTTCTTCTCTTTATGTTGTTTGTGAGCAAGCATTCTGAGTTCATCATTTTGAGAGTATCTTTATTGGAAGTGTGCGAAACCCATGATGTTGTTGGGAGCCGTCGATAGCATCACAATTTGAATGCTTATTCTTCTTCTTCGTTTTTCTTCCTTCTAGTATGTAGGCTTTAAAGCCTGTTTCTTCTTCAATATTAGCCTCCTAAATTGTTTAAATTGTCGCAATTTTTTTCTTGGTCTGCCAATACTTCTTCGTCCATTTGGTGACTTATCTCGTGCTATTCGTACTATTCTATCCTTTGCCATTCTATTGATGCGTTTTTTCCACTCCTGTTTTTGTTTTGTCACCCATCCATTTATGTCTTCTATATTGCATGCTCTTTTGATGTTTTCGCTTCTCTCCCCATCCAACAGACTTCTCCCTGATATTCGTCGGAGTATTTTCATCATCTCTGTTGTTTCTAGCAATCGTCTCGTTTTAGATGTGTCAGGTCTTGTCTCTGCCGTGTATGTTAATATAGATCTAATTGCTGCTTTATAGGTTCTTCCAGATTGTGTCATTATGTAAAACTAGTTATATCTATTTCCAGATATCTAAACCTTGGTTCCTGCATTATTTTCCCATCAATTTCGATTTTACACCGTAGTGGGTATTTAGAATGGTTATTTAAAAATATTTGGATTTCTTTGTTTCCCGTTATGTAGCCATGACCTTTACGTACTGCTTGTATTATTTCATCCATTATTATATTACAGGAAAGTGGGCTTAACGAGTCACCCTGTCTGACTCCGCTTTGTACTGGTATACACTGTGTTAGTTTTCCGTTTGCCTTTGCCTGTATTCGATTATGGAGGTAGATGTTTTCGATGGTTTGTATAATATTGATTGGTATGTTTCTTTTATACAGTAGGTGTAAGACATCTTCGACTTGGATGCGATCGAAAGCCTTTTTTTAATGCTTTGTGGAATGCTTCTAATTTGTTAATCATTGTGGTTTTTAATATCATGTCTTAAAAACATATAATAGAATAGACCACACGTAACATTTCAGGACCGTCTTGCAAGTATGTATCAACAGATTTCTGTTACAGAAAACTGGTTTCCAGGCCTTACGTGGTATTTCGATCCTGGTTATTATCTCTTTATTAGAGTCACAATTTACATTTAACTAGTGGCCGAAGTATTTAAAATGGTTTACGCGATCTATCTCCTCTGCATTAAGCAAAAACAAACCTTGATCTATATTAATCTTTCAAACCAAAATCCACTTTGTCTTTGAAATGTTAATTTTAAGACCTCTTCGATATATTGCTTCACTAACTAGATTTACTAATGTTTGAAAATTTTGTAAATTTTTTGCAAGAATGGCTGTATCTAATGTTGGTAATTACCCCTCCGCAAAGTCTTACTCCCTCCTGTTTATCATCCAAAGCTTCCAGAAAGATTTCTTCAGGGTGGAGATTAAAAAGATTGGGTGACAAAACACAACCCTGCCGTACTCCAATGAGTAGTTTTTCAGTAGGACTATCTCCAATTTGGATAGAGACTACTTGATTGTGATGTAAGTATTTTGGAAGTCTTATATCACAGTGGTCACGTCCTGCTGACCGCAGGCAATTAAAAAGTGTATCGTGTTGTACCCAATCGAATTCCCTTCTCGAAGTCGATAAAACAAACGTAAACCTTCTTTCGGAACTCAAACCTTTTTGGTAAGGGAATGCGCTTACAAAATAGTGCCTCCTTAGTTCCTAGACCATTTCTAAATCCAAATTGCTAATTACCCATTCTACTTTCGCACATAAGTAATACTAGGTTTTGTATAATTCATACTTATTATTCGTATATTCGGATATTTATTACGAATTAATAACAAATAATGTTAAAAGCAGACAATAAATTATATTCTAGGAAATACAAGACGAAGAGGTAGCCTATCATTGACACGGAGAGAAGGAATCAAAGTAATAATAGTAAAGACATCAGTAAACTAGTAAGAATGAAGACACGTAAGATGCGACAGACTCTTTAAGAAACAACTCATAGTAAATTTGGAGCATAGTTGTGTCACAGAATAATAAACAAACAGAATGCCCACTCTCCACGGAAAATTAAGTACGCGCATCTCCTTCGCGCAGACGTTCCGCCATGTTTTACGAGGATTTTAAAGGGAATCAGTGTTGTTTATATGGTGTGCATGGAAAAAAAACCAGGTTTATTTGACTTACGGCAATCATAGACATACTATACAATTATATTAACAGTTTTAAATATAATAACATAAATATAATATCATCATCATCCAGCCGAATTTTCACATCCATTGTTGGATATAGGCCTCCTCCAAACGTCTCCAGTTCTCTCTATCTCTAGCTGCTGCAATCCAGTTTGTTTCTATTCTCTTTAGGTCGTCGGTCCATCTGGTGGGTGGTCTGCCTCGACTTCGCTTGTCGGCTCTTGGTCTCCACTCCAATAATCTCTTCGTCCATCTTCCGTCTTCCATTCTAGCAATATGTCCAGCCCACCTCCACTTTTGTTTATTGATTCGCAGTATAATATCGTCTACGCCAGTTCGTCGGCGTATCTCCTCATTTCTTACGCGATCTTTCAAGGTCAGGCCCAGCATTGATCTCTCCATTCGCCTTTGTGTTACCCTCAGTTTTTCGGCAGTAGCTTTCGTTAAAGTTAAGGTCTCTGCTCCGTAGGTCAAGACTGGTAAGATGCATTGGTTAAATGCCTTCCTTTTCAGGTGAATTGGGATATTTGTTTTAAAAATGTCTCTCATCCGTCCATATGCCGCCCATCTCAACGTGATTCGTCTATTTAGCTCGCAGGTTTGGTTGTCTCTGGTTATTCGAATTTCATGACCCAAGTATGTGTATTTATCGATTAATTCTAGAATTAAATATAATATAATTAAACATAAATGTAAACAATTGCATAACATCACAAATCATATGTTTGTGTCCTCCTAAAACATGGCGCGCGTGCTGAAAAACTTTAAAGGCGTGCTGAAAAACTTCAAAGGCGGCATGTGAGAGTGGCCCTTCTGATTGTTTATTATTCTGTGCTTGTGTACAAGTAACTTCAAACAAATTATTATTGTCTATTTACCGTTTCTTTTATTAAAAAATCTCTTACTGCATCATTACTTTTTTTCAAGCAAATGGCGTATTTACGTAAATACAATCTACTCTAAAATTCATCTCGAAATTTATTCATAAGTGAGGTTATGTAAGTATTCATAAAACACCATAAAAATGTCATCATGAAACACATTATCAAGATATTGAGTTTTTACATCCCAACAACTCGACAAACGCACATTTTCTAAACAACTATTAAGAAGGAAAGAGGAGAGTAACGAACTCTTAACGAGCAGCCGCGATTTTCTCCAGCCACTAGCCTCATTCAACCTCAAAAATACTAAACAACCACCGCACATTTTGTATTCCAGGCATGTATCAGGGTAATGGATGCGGAACATGAACTCCGCACAACGGGAAAACTAGACGCAGTTTTTTGTTGATTCCTGTTGTTTTAAACTAGAAATGTTGTGTATCTAGAGAAGTAATGCACTGATTGGGTAGATAGTATTCTATGTAAAATTTGCATACTGTTCTATTATGTATAAAACCCGAATAAGCTCTTATAATTAGAATTTACAGAGAGATCAAAATTTACATATCTTGCCATATATGTAATTACATAAAAATAGCATTCAATCCTTTATTTTAAGACGACTTTATTGCAGAAAAATTTATCCTTAAATGCCAGTTTAATAATCAAAACAGCTTATTACAAAAAATCTTGTCTCTCTGTCGAAAATTTAACAAACAAATGGTGGGCAAATAAAAACTCTCCAACTCTAGCTGTTGCTTTTCCTAATTTATCCCAGTATTCATTTAATGGAGGAGGGATTCCATTCTTTGGCTCCAATTATGACTTACTATATGAATATAAACCTACTGTAGTAATTCCTTCATATATTTCAATTGTTCACGAAGATTTAATAGTACAGAACAAGCTAGAAGACTCCAACCATTCTTGTAAAATTTATACCGATGGTTCAAAATCGCCTGCTGGTGTTGGCTGTGCCATTTACATAGACAATACTCAAGATTATTTTCAGTACAAATTAAAATCAGATTGCTCAATATTCACAGCTGAATTGGTAGCCATTGTCAAGGCGTTGGATTGGATAATTAATAGCACATTATATTTCGAACGATATATAATTTTATCTGACTCACAGTCCGTCCTCCTCGCATTAAGACACTTTTCTAAACAAATATATACCAACAGACTAATTGTAGATGCGCTTGAAAAGCTAAGAATCCTAACTTCTTTAAAAAGAATTGTTAACTTTGTGTGGGTTAAAGGTCACTCTAATATTATAGGTAATGAAAAAGTAGACCATTTGGCTAAAGACGCTACTTTAGTGGGTATAGAGTACAACGAGTTGCCCAAATGGGATATAGTTTCAGCTAGGAAGAAATATGTTAGACATAATTGGGAAATTGAGTGGCAATCCTTTACTAACAGTAGCAAAAATACATACTGCAGTATATATCCAACTCTTCCATCTACTCCTCTAAGTGACAGAAGTCCCATCTCTCGGAAAATTTATACTATGTACGTTAGATGCCTTTTTGGACATGCTACAGTAAATGCTTACTTATATAAAATAAAACTTTCCGAAACTGATATATGTGAATGTAATGGCAGTTATGACGATCTAAACCACTGGATGTTTCAATGTCGGTATAATCAAGAAGCCATAAAATTTTTATTTCAAGCCATCTCTCAAGAAAAAATCATTTTGCCGCAGAATGTTGCTTCTATTATGTATTTAGGTAGTCAAAATTCAACTATAAGATCATCAATTTTATGGGAATTTTTCAAACGTACCAAACGGAAAATCTAAACTGCCCTGTTCAGTGTTGTTGTGTGAATCCGAAATGGTAGGACGTTAGTTGTTGTATTTCCCATTGTCTTTCCTTTTATGTCTTTTACCTTTAACCGTTGCCTGTATTGTTTGTGTTACAAAAAAGTCGCTATGAAGGGCACCTTAGCATGAAGCGTGTGTTCCTGTTCAATCCTTTTTGTATAGTCACACAATAGTGTTTTTAATGGGAAGGTTAGGAAATTGAGTGAATGTGGTGCGAATGAACGAACGGTTAGGAAATTGTTATGAATTTGAAGGATTGAAGGATTGTTTTTATGTATTCTATATTCTTATACCTATATTGTCTGGCTAAATAGGTCTTGTACCTAAGGCCAAAAAAAAAAGACGACTTTACACTAATAATATGTATATTTACTAAAAATATCTACTAGCATACTATTTTTCTATTGGGAAGATAGTAATATAAATGAAAAATACCCTGGAGGATCCTACTATACGAAATAATTGGCCTTCGAGTTATAGCAATTTTCCTTTAGAGTTTTTCTTTTGTCGATTCTTTGTGTCTTTGAGTATACCGCCTTTGGACGTACTTATATAATGTTAAAATCGTTCGGTATACTCTGAAACCACGTGAAGCTTTTGATGCAAAATAGTAAAAATATCTGATACCAATAAACCACCATTTTCATTGCTAGAGTCCAATTTTCAAAACCTATAACATGAAATTTAGATTATGAGTTTTGGCAACAAAATATGATGCATTTGAAATATGTCTAAAAACGCTGAATTTAAACTTTCACGTGACAAATATTCTAAAACGTGTAAAACTGTGTCGTTTTAATTACATAGGTCTGTTTTTCGAAACTACATAGCCTCAGCTACAACATCCACTCAATACCGTCTTCGTGAAGGCATTTCCTGTGACATGCGATCGTTTGTACTGTAAAAGTTACAACGTTTTAGGTATACAGTAAAACCTTGATTATCCGTCTCTCTATTAACCGTGACCTCTGTTAGCCGTCAGGGTCCATAGATAAGATATATTGACTACATAATTAAAACTTTAGGGAGAGCGCCCACCAAACTGGCGTGGCAAGTAGCACGTAGCAAATAGCACGCGTCTAGCATGTTTCTTAAAATGCAACCAATGAAAACGAATGATTAGAATGAATGACGTCACTGTCATTTTGGTGTGCGCTGAATCATTCGTTTTCATTGGTTATATTTTAAGAAACATGCTAGACGCGTGCTACTTGCCACTTGCCACGTGCCACGCCACTTTGGTGGGCGCTCTCACTTAGTCATCAATTCATTTTGTTTGAGCATTGGCATCTTCTTCTTTTTGTGCCACTCCTATCGGAGATTGGAAATCATCAAGGCTATTCTGACCTTGTTTACGGCTGACCTAAAGAGTTCATTAGTGGTGCAGCCAAACCACTCTCTCAAATTCCGCAACCATGACATTCTTCTACGGCCTGGATTCCGTTTTCCTTCTATTTTTCCCTGCATTATATTTTGAAGTAATGCGTATTTATGTCCTCTCATCAGGTGACCAAAATATTCGAGTTTTCTTCGCTTTAGCGTTAACAAAATCTCTGGGTCTTTTCCTATTCTTCGTATTACTTCACAGTTTGTTATTCTTTCAACCCAACTAATCTTCAGCATTCGACGGTAGCACCACATCTCGAAACTTTCAATATTTTTCATGTTGTTCTGTTTGAGAGTCCAGGCCTCTACACCGTATAATAGCGTGTTAAATACATAGCCTCTCAGCATTCTTAATCGTAGAGGGATGCTTATATTTCTGTTGCAGAAGAATTTTCTCATCTTTATGAATTGGCATAAGCCAAACCAAATTCGTTGACATGTACAGTGCAGTTATGCCACCACCGCATTTTTTTACATAAATAATTTTTGTTCTTATTCATGGCTCTGGATTAAATTTTAATTTAAATAGGTGATGATAAATAATACCATGCTTTTGGAGTTCTATTTTTATAATCGCAATCTGAAAATAAAAATGCACTGCACAATAATAATTACGGTCAATATCTGTGTGTCATCATAATTCAGTTTGTTTCAAATTCGAACATTGATTGTGTCACTTGGTTGTTTGATCGATTAAGTTTTAAAAAATGAAGACTTCCAGATCTGGAGCATCAAAAAGAAAACATGTTGTTTTGTCAGTTGAAAAAAAAACAGAAATTATTGCAGAACTAAAGAAAGGTGTTTCTGCTGTCGTATTAAGTATAAAGTATGATGTTACAAGAACAACAATCAATAATTTAAAGAAAAATACTGAAGAAATTTAAAAGTATGCTTCGCAAATGGAATCGTTGGATGGCCTGGTAAAACATCGTAAGACAATGAAAAAAGCCACAAATGCATCACTCGACACGACTCTGTATTTGTGGTTCTTTCAACAAAGAATCGAAGGTGTTCCTTTGTCTAGACCAATTGTTGCCGAAAAAGCGTTGTTTTTCAACATAAAATTAAATATTTGAGCAATCCTTTAATCAAAGGGAGCCGTGGTTAGTTGGAAAAGTTCAACAATCACCATGGTAAATGGAAACTGAAAATCGAAGGTGAAAAATTGAGCGCCGCAAGTATTGAAGTCGTTGACAAATATAAAAGAAAGTTTCACGCTATGATAGATAAATATGGTTTGACACGCGATCAAGTGTGCAATGTGGATGAAACTGGTTTAAACTACAAAGCATTGCCAAAGGATATACTCGCTGCACTGTCTGAAAAATATGCACCCGCATTTAAAACGCATAAGCAACGAATCACAGAAATGATGTGTTTAAATACAAGTGGTGATCATCGCCTTCTTTTGGTACAGCAAAGAAACACGTTGTTTCAAGGGCATAAATATAAACGCCCTTTTCGATAACTTATACGCACAACTTAATGCATGGATTGTTTTTTAGGTTTTTATACTGGACGTTCGACAATACTTGCAAGCAAAAAATTTGCTACTAAAGGCGATTCTCATTTTGGACAATGCACCTGACCATCCTAAAGCCAGTATGGTGCGAAGTGACGATGAAAATATCACGTGATCTTTTCTGCCTGGACTTCCTGTACCAACATCATTGGTACAGGAAATGGATCAATCGGTAATTGAAGCATTCAAAAGAAGATACAGAAAAACATTTATTCAAAATCTAGTTATGGAAGAGGAATATTCTTTGCCAGAATACTGGAAAGCATACAATTTAAAACACGCAGTCGACAAAGCTGTGGATTACTTGGGATGATGTTTCAGAAGTAACGCTGAAAGAGCTTGGAATAAATTAGGGCCTGAATCAACTCAAGATGAAAATGCCCCCGTGATAGCCGAGCATGATACGGTAACAAATTAAGTTATGGCTGAATCAACTGTTGTGTTTTCGTTGCCTAATGATGACATAAACGAATGGTTAATTTGTGATGAGGACGCAAACGGCTATCTAATACTGAGAGGTGATGAAATCGTTAAAATGACAACAAAGGCAGACAAAACTGATTCAGAAGCTGACAGAGAGTTTGACGGTGGCGATGTTGATGATGCTATTGCAACTCACAAAGATTTGCGTAAAGAAGCTAGATAAGCTACATCGCACATACATCAATTCATCGAGTGGTATTTTTGGTAAGAAGAAACAAATAAGATAGATTTGATGATTTTATGTCGATTAAGAGATTCAGCTATTGCAAAATGTGATATAACAATAAAACAAAAATCCCCCTTATAATGCCAAATAAAACATACAAATAAAATTTGAGAGGTATACTAAGAATTTTTTTCAATGTTCTGTAAACCATCTTTTCGATTATCCGTCATACCCCTGGCTTAATCGAGGTTCCACTGTATTTAAAATGCCTCATATTTGTTGCAAAAACTCAAAATCGAAATTTCATGTTGTAAGATTTAAAAATTATACTCTATCAATGGAAATTACACTACGACCGGTCAATAAAAGTGATAAATTTTATTAGTCTAATACGAATTGTAAAAAATGGCAAAAATCGCGCATCGTATATGTATTTAACACTTTTATAAAAACTGACGTGTTGCGGTAAAATATAAAAATGGCATACGAAAGTTGCATTCCTAAACTTTAAAACAGACTTTGATCTTTGTCGATAGGCACTCTTGTCAAAATATATCGAATTTTTACCGTAGAGTCGATAAAAATTTTATTAAAATTGATTTCGCGCGCGTATCTGACGTTCAAAATCAACTGTTGCTTTAAGCGTTATTGGTGAGAAAACGGTTCATTATACGCAAAATGTACAAATAAAAATAAACACAAAAAAGTGTAACTACATTTCTTGTTTGAAATATTTGTCTCTACAGCGTATAGATTCTTGGTAAATCGATTTTTTTGTTTTCCCCTTTACGAGGGGCGGTATTAAAGTGAAGTTGTGGGGTAAAAGTGGATAACTTTTTGCATCTTTTTTGGGGTCCCAAAATTAACATTTTTTTTTGTGGCATAAACTTTCGTCATTCAGCCAGTCTCGAAAGGTTGTAATATATTCTTCAAGAAAGTATATACACATAAGTACAGATTATTTCTCTCAGACAAATGCACGGCGATATCCCTAAAACGAAATAGACGAATACTTTATAGAAGAACACGTCGAAGGAAAATACAAGGACACTCGCTTCTCGTCTAGAATTGACATTCCTAGTAAAATTTAGCTTGTTCGTATAATTTTTAGAGCTAAAGTCTGATGACTGGACTATATAATTTCCGATAACCATATATCGCTGTGGTGGTGGAACAATGACGCAACTACAAAAGCGCAACTTTTCCGAAGAGCCAAAGATATAAAATTATTTTACTTAATACCTCATGCAATGAAGTTACTGGATTAGTATTGCAGTTATACTTAGCCACCGTGATCTCTATTACACATTCGAAATGAATTCTTAAGTTTTCATCCCTAAATTTGATCCCCAATTGCAATTACGTCATTGTTGCCACCAAATAACTGAGGCAACAATAATGTAATTGTAATTGGAGATCAAATTTAGGGATGAAGAATTAAGTATTTAGAATTTAATTTTAGAAAGGAAGATTTAGAATTTAGTTTTAAAGATAAAATTTTCACAGACATACTCATTTTGTAAAATTTTTGGTTACTTAGATAGTTTTGAATATTGGAATCAAAATAAGCACAAAAAGTAATTGAAAAAGTTTATTAAACAAATCGAAAATTGTAGTAAAAGCAAACAATTTTAATAAAAAGGACTTGAAAATGAAATAGAAATTGCAAAAAAAGTATCAACGAAAACTTTA
Organism: Diabrotica balteata; assembly: GCA_918026665.1. Classification (NCBI taxonomy): domain Eukaryota; kingdom Metazoa; phylum Arthropoda; class Insecta; order Coleoptera; family Chrysomelidae; genus Diabrotica; species Diabrotica balteata. Next base: position 31,860,155 of record OU898283.1, read on the forward strand.
ATCGTAAAAGGTTTTACAAAATCTGGGAATTATATGTTTTGAAAGTAACTGTTTCAAATCTTTTAGTTTGTTATCATCTAAAGGAATTTTTGAAGAGTAAACCCTACGCAGTTGGCATTTCGGTGAAAACAATTCGGACGAACTCCGATCCCTTCTTTTTTGGCAAACATCAACTTACGTCCATGTTGGTTGTTTATAACTTTTTTTTTATACAGGATCGTTCCCTTTTAAGTTTTAAAGTAGCATTACTTCAGTTATTTTGAAGTCACGGTCTTCCTCGTCTTTGGTGAAATCTAGTCCCATTTTATTGTACAGTGTTTTTACATCGCAAAACTCAGTAAAATCCATTTCTTTAACGGTTAAAGGATCTCCTGTTTTTTTTTAATCATTCCTAATGAATTCAACGTATTGCTCTGGATTATATATGAGCCCTGATTCGATTGCTCTTTTCACTGCTTTTTCTTTTACGCTGTGAATTGAATCACATTCATTTTGGTCATGTGACCGCGAACAAGGTACTTGTGAGTAATATAATAGATGTTCAAAGTATTGACAGCAAACAGGTACAAAGCCATTAGAAATTTATTTTTTTGTTGGCCTATTCAGTAATCGCAATAAAAAATCACATCAACTCCTGGGCTGGTAATTGACAATTCATTTAATAGTAATAAACGCAAGATCCGATTTCTATTGCCCTTCTATTCCTGATCACTTCATTCGAAACTGCACTTCAAACTGCTTTAACTGTAGAGCGAATAGCTCTTTAAGTTATTCCTAAAGTATGAATGAGAAACGTTTGACATAACCGTTCTTGTTTTCACTTGCCTGTAATGAAAAATGCACAATTTGTATTTCTGGAAGTGGTTTTTGATGTAGAAATACGTCGGTAGCTCAACTCAAGTGGCTGAATACAAGAAGCCAAAATATCCCATTATCTTTGCAAGGACTCTAATGCCTAATACTCTTTAAACTGTGTCTTTCTCAGTTTTTCAGATACCTACCCTATTTGGACATTTCAAACGGCATTTGTCGGTACACACAGGTCCCATTTTTTCAGCAGCTATAGCTTTTTACTGTTCTAGAAGTATACCCCTGTCCAGAATTCTTTAGCTTTTCCTCTTTTCTTTCAACCAATTATCCACATTTCTTTGTCTTTTTTTCCCTTCTTGACTAAAAGAGCATTACCAAGTGTTGGTGTTTGGGGATCTATATTTTACTTACATAAAATGCACTTGTGTCAGTGTTGCCTTACAAGAAGAAGAAATCCAGAGAAAAAAGGATAGAATACAGTTACGTCAATGTTTTCGCGTATTTGTGAAAAAACTATAGAACAACAATAACATAAAATACAATTGCGTCAATGTAGCACCGTAGGTATAATCTATCGAAGTACAACTATACATTCTGTCATTGTTTCTCCGAGAGTGGCTGATTTTTCAAATATGACGCACCTACTCCCTGGTGGCTAAAAGCTGAACAACACGTCTGACAGTGATCTGACGAATGGGGTAACTAATTTTGGACCCAATGACGACATAAACTCATTTTCGATAAATTTGCAGTTACGTCAATGTTCCACCGGTACAGCGATATCTTTAGAAAATACCGACCGCGAAATCCTACACTGCTTAACACTGTAAAATGACCGTTTGTTGTCCGCTTAAACCTTATCATATATAAATCTTATACTTTTATCTGATCCTTTGATTACCCATATCTAAGCATCCTTCTTTCCATTTCTTGGTTGAAATAAATTTTACGGAGAAAGAAATTCTTTTTTTAATAAATTCTACAAAGATGATATCCACATCTTATTTAAAATACCTTGTTGAAGAAGGCAAATATAAAAAGGTTCGATTCAAAGAATATTATTTTTGATTTAGTGCCAAATTCCAACAAGTTGACAGCGGAAGGGCGGGATAAATGTCCATAAAACTCTTCCAAAAGTAAAAAAATGTGAGTTCTGATCTCTTGCACGAATATAAAAGTAATTTATGATGTATGGATATTACGTTCAGTAATATGGTGTGTATTTTATTTCTGGTATTACAAATATCGGGTTGTATTCAAAAGGAATATAACTTAAATTTAAAATAATTATTAGATTCCGAAAATTTTAATTTAGCAGTGTTTTATATATATTTCACCTATTTGTAATACATATATCGAAGTAAGGAAGCAAGTTTACTTAAGAACATGAGGGCTTTTAAACTAGGCTGATGTGGAAATACCAACAAGAACTTGCTAATTTGCTAGTTACACTGATATGGGTCCAGGTCATTGGAAAATATACAGCAATAAAAGATCTGATGAACTTGCTAGAAGCGGATCAACCACAAAACTTCAGGGTTCAGAGCCGAGTTTAGAAAGGCCAAAAAGCACTGTCTGCTAATCGAATACAATATAACTTCCACTGGAAAAACATACCCGCTCAAGCAAATGCTTTTTGGCTTTGATTTTTTTTTTCACGGACATGCTCCAGTTATGGAACACCTAAATTCAATAAGCCTGTTTCATCTAGACTTAAGCTGTAGAACCTGAAACAATCAACCATATTTTTAATGAGTTAAAAGCACTAGATAGCACGTACTAAACACTTTTTGAAGACTTTTAAAAAGGTAGCAACGGCGATGTTATGCCGCCGCATGGATGTAATGGAGGATGTAATAGCACTAATCCAAAAACCTTGGATAATTAAGATCAAAATAACTGGTTTTAGCAGTATAAATGGTCAAATTTTTAACATACCAAGCAACTAAAAACCGAGAACAGCCATAGATGTTCCAAGGAAAATCAAAGGCTTCCCATGGTACAGTTTTCCACCTTAGACGTAACTGAGGTTAAAGTGAAGTGCCCATGGGAAAAGGGCAAAATAAAGAGTTGATACTAGCATCGGTTTACCTTCTTCCAGATGCAGCTACTCTACCACTAACAAAAGAAAAGAAGATTTGGTAGACCATTGTCTCAGTCAGAAGGTAAAACTCATTATCGACTCCGGTTCAAACTCTTACAATCTAGTCTGGGGCTGCAGCGATAACAACGCTTGAGGTAAGTCTCTTTATGAACTTTTATCAAATAAAATATCTTTTCGATCAAGAAGATGGTCGAGCAGAAGATGCTCGATCATCTTCTCCAGAGGCTTTCTCTAGAAGAAAACCAACTCCTGGTGGTGCACTAAACTGGAACACCTTAGATAGACAGCAAGAACAGCTTTTAATAGAGCAAAAGGCACCAAACACAAACGGAATTGGGATTCTTATCAATCAAACCTCAGAGAGTTTAATAAAGTCTACAGACAAAGACAAAGAGCTGCTTGGAGAGTCTACTGTGAGGACATCGAAAATTTCCAGCAGGCTTTCAGGCTAAAAACGCTCTCAAAGTACCCACATTGTCATATTAATGAAGGAAGATGGAAGAAAAACTTCCAATCTTTGGTTCCACTAGTTCTAGTGATTCAAACAATGATTAATTAGGAACAGGTAAGATGAGCCATATTGTACTTAACCCCTTTCAAGTCACCAGGGTCTGACAGCATATATCCAGTCCTATTGCGGTAGGATTAGATATCCTTCTGCTGCTCCTTGTGAGAATATTCAGAACCTCTTTGACTCTGAGATATGTTCCTGGGAAGTGCAGAGAAGAGCGTGTGGTCTTCATACCAAAACCAGGTAGGATGGACTACATTCACACCCTTCCAAAGGCGTTTCGACCAATTAGTCTAACATTGCTTCTCTTGAGAACAATGGAAGGGCTATGCGAAAGGCACTTAAGGTAACAAGTTTTGGTTTGTAACTCACTCTACTCAAATCAGCATTCATATATTTCGAAAAGATCTACCGATTCTGCACTGCATCAAGTAGTGGAGAGAATTAAAAGATCGCTGGATACCAAAGAATCCACCCTAGGTATGTTCATAGACGATGAGGGAGCCTTTGATAAAACCACATTTCCAACCATCACCCAACAGCTCAATAATGCCAGAAATATTCCTTTAGCCGTGAGCGAATGGATATTCAGTATGCTCTCTAATAGAGCAATAAGCATAAATGTAGAAGAAATTTGTGTTAAAGTCATGGATACGAGGGAGTGCTCACAGGGAGAGGTACTATCACCTCTCCTCTGGAACATAGTTCTAGACAATTTGCTTAACCTACTCAACAGCAAAGAGTTCTACACAATAGCCTGTATAGACGATATTGCTGTCCTGAAAAGCGGTAAGTTTAAGAATACGCTATGTGAGAAATTAAAAGTTGCTCTTCGACTAATAGCAACATGGTGCAGAAACATGGTGTAAATCACAAGAAGACAGAGATAGTCCTCGTGACCAGAAAAAGAAGAATCCTGGGCGTAATAGCCTCAAAGATTCTGGACTACAGTCTAAACTTTTCTGACACGCTACAATACCTTGGTTTTACCCTTGACAGGAAGTTAGCATCCAACTTTCACTTAGATGGTACAGCTAAAATAGCATATATTGCCTATGAGCAGTGTCGATAAACATTTGACGCAACTGGGGCCTTTTGCCCAGGGTGATCGCCTGGATCTACTGCTGTCATTAGGCCAATGTTAACTTAGGAAGCTATTGCTTGGGTACCAAAAGTGCTACAGGCAGCAGCGATTAACATACTAAACCATAATCAGCGGATGGTTTGCATAAATATAACACGTTCCATAAAAACAATACCACCTGCTGCAATGGAATTGGTCGTTAGCATCACCCCTATAGACATTTATGTCAAAGAGATGGCGTTGGTGACAATAATACGATTAGCTGGTGCAAACCTTAATGTGAGAATGGGACAATTAAAAACTGGTTTCTGGCGGGGATAGCTGTATTACCTACCCCTGCTATAGGCAGACTGAGGCTGAATTAAACCAAATCATTTTTTAAATTCCTTTGACCACCACTAGGTTCTTTTATTCTTACATTTCTTTCCTAAGTTTTTTACTTATTTAAATTGCAGTAACGTTCATATATCTAACACATTGTTTCTTCATACATTCGCGGACAAGAGAACGTATCCCGCCATGCACACAGGGGCAAGATACTATATATTCAAACAACCAACTCCATACAATGCTTAAAGCGGCATTTTTCGTCGTGCTTATATTGGTTTCCCCATACAAACACGACTGGTGAAACTGCCAAACCTTTCTACGCAAGGATTAGAAGCTATTTAAATCAATTAAATTACACGTTTCCAGAATGCTTTTCCTCCCAATTGTCCTCAATTCCTCCATGGCAAATAAAAAATCCTCAGTGCCTAACCCGCCTCATTTCTTTCGACAAACATTCAACAAACCCACAGTTAATCAAATCCGCCTTCAACGATATCCTTCACAACTACAAGGACTATACACATATATACACAGATGCATCTAAATCAAATGAAGGTACTGGTGCTGCAATCATAACCCCAACATCGACAAATAAATATAAACTCCCTTCCGAGTACTCCATTTACTCTGCTGAACTGTATGCTCTATGCTCTATACCAGGCTACCCTTGCTGTCAATGCATCCAATAACACCAATTATATCATACTCACAGACTCTCTAAGTTCCGTCCAGTCAATCCAATATGTCTACCCAACTAATCCTTTAGTCATCAAGATAAAAGAAGAAATCCATACCGCTAAACTGGATGGAAAAAATATTATATTATTTTGGATACCATCCCATATTGGAATTCCAGCAAATGAAGAGGCAGACAACTCTGCAAAAGAAGCTGCAAGTAGTGATAGTGCGGAATGTACTGACATTTACGAGTGCGGACGTGAAAGCAACGGTTAAATTTAAAGTACGATATATGTGGGAAGAAAAGTGGAAAGTGTCATCGGCAAAGCTACGCGATGTTAAAAAATCGATAAAACCCTGGCCCACATTACCAAAAAGTCGGAGAGACCAGGTAATATTAACGCGACTTCGACTGGGTCATACGCGACTAACGAATAGCTATGTGTTCTCCAACAAACTAGAACCAAGATGTGACAACTGTGATGAAAAAATTACAATCAAACATATATTGGAGAAATGTCCAGCATTAACGCCAAAGTTCATATTGTACAGTATACCCAACAAACTAAGTGATATTTTAGGTCTACAGTGCAATATTTCAAACATAAAAAGTTTCTTAACCTCAATTAACGTTTTAAATGCTATCTAACCTAATATTATAAATGTAATAGAAATTATTGTTCGCTATCATTGTTTCGCTAATAGCCAATTTGGCTGATGCGATTTTTGTTAATAAAAAAAAAACGACTGGTCATCCAGCAAACATCAAAATATTTCATAAAATGTTCTTGCATAAGTTTTACCATGCGGTTAACCTCATTTGTGTTTTGGTAATGCAAGTGAATTGATTATATTCCTACATTTTTATGCTTTAAAAGTTGTACACTGCGTTTAGATTAGTGCAAAGCAGTTTTGTGTTTGGTAAATGTCAATAAGTCCTTAATTTTATATATTTGGATCTTAGAAAGTAAAAACTAAACTAAGAAGTAAAAAAATACTTACAAGTTATGTCAATAAATATCCAGTTATTCATTTATTTGTACCTTATCTGTATTATGTTCATTAGAAACAATTTCTGATAAGGTTTTTTTCGTGAACTTCTATTAATATATTACATAAAACTCTAAAATCATAAAGTTTTAATTTTTTTTAAGAATTTTAATTTTCGTAAATACTGCGTGTTATAAATGTCTATTATGGATCTTTGCTAATTATTGCTGAATTTGCTTTACAAAAATATTTAGTGTTCGGAAATACAGATTTTTTTATTTACAGGGTGGAGAACTATAATAATATAATCATTCACATAGTAAATGTCTCAGAGCCTGAGATATTCACTAATGACGATAACATCGTAGACCCTAATTATCGTGTTGTCCATGATGATAATGGTGACTCCAGTTACCAGCACCCTAGTAGAGACGTTAGTATTAAGTTACCAGGATGACATTGTTACTGACCTCGATTTGCAACCAATACACAAACAAATATGAGGTGTGACACCACACCAGATATTCCTGATTTTCATTTTGATACTGCTGGGAGTGGTATCCAATATGTGTATGAAAATAAAAAAAGTTCTAGGATGAAGTTATAAACATGATTATCATTTCTATAAATGCCAATGCTGAAAATGTCCTTTAATAAGAAAAAGGTTCTCGATGGATTCATTATATTAAAATCCTGTTTTTCATCGTCATATTTCTGGAAGTCGTTTTAAAAACTTGTAAGGTGGTTTAGTTACTCTTACGTACATATTGACAAAAATCTTAATGACAAACTACAAAAGGTTACACCATTTTTGACTAGATTAATATAAAACTTCATAAGGGCCGTTGTTCCTGCATAGAATTTGTTCTTAGACTAGTCACTAATACTATTTCGTGGTCGGTTGTGCTTTCGACAGTATATTAAAAGTAAGAGACCCAGGTACGGAACAACGTTTTACTCTGTACTATTGTACTACCGATGGTTACGTGCTCCATTTGAAAATATATTGCGAAAAAACAACTTTTATAACAGCCTCTCCCTTTTTAAGGTTCTTCGTCAAAAAACCCATACAACTGGTATCTTAGGAAAAGACCATACAAGAAATCCTGCCGCAATTATAAAAGCCAAGTTAAAAAAAGGTGAACACCGTTGGATCCGATGTAGTCAAGTATACGTTTCAAAATAGAGGGATAAACGGGATGTCCTTTGCATTACGACGAAATATGATCCCAAATTAATTACTGCTGAACACAGCTATAACATTAAAAAAGTAAAACCTGAGAAAATAGCTAATTACAAGTTGACCGCAGTGACCAGATGATTAGTTATTATTTATCTCCGAGAAAAAGTATTGAATGGTATAAAAAAGTAATGTTCCATTTACTAGGCATTTGTCTTTTGCATGCATTTTGTATAAAAAGAACATTAGGCAAACAGTTATCGTTCTGACAGTTTCGCGAAGATACTGTACAAGAATATTTGGGAATTGATAAAGATTAGCATGATGGAAGAATCTTGGTGAAGACTGGACCGTTGTGCATTAAAATCCATACGAAAGGAGACCAAGTACCTTCGTAAAACGTGCCCTAGCAGACCAGCTCTTTGTGAGGAAACTTGCTTAGAAAATTTCCGTAGACAATAAAATTGTTGCTTTTGATTAATTCGTCCGTTCCCGTCTCATTTTTTATGTGACGTGAAACGCCGTTGTGTACGCAGCTCACGAAAATATATTTTGCTGGGGACAATACGCTATTTTCCGCTTTCCATTTTTTTGTCAAAAATATATGTGATATTAATTACTTTTAATTAATGGGAAAAACCCCGTAATTGGCTGTATACCATCGTTTAAAAAAACACAGAAGTTAAAACACTTCACAATTGTGTATTTTGGTATAAAAACATACAAGTACTTAAAAACTTTTTAAAAAAGTGTCGTCAACATTTAAAATTATGGCAGAACGTTTTCAATCTCTACAGATCATCTTCAGTGCCTTTGGTATTTGGTGCTAACAATATGGTGTCTATAAGACTTCCATGTGTTGGTTTAAAAATTTGTCATCGACCTAGACTCTCAACATTATTAAATGTAAAATGTGATAAATTTTTAAACCAACACATGGAAGTCTTATAGACACCATATTGTTAGCACCAAATACCAAAGGCACTGAAGATGATCTGTAGAGATTGAAAACGTTCTGCCATAATTTTAAATGTTGACGACACTTTTTTAAAAAGTTTTTAAGTACTTGTATGTTTTTATACCAAAATACACAATTGTGAAGTGTTTTAACTTCTGTGTTTTTTTAATTACTTTTAGTTTTATTAATTAAATTTAAAATTAATTCCGATCAAAAATTTAATTTTTGATCTGAATACACCTTTCACGTCTTTTAACATCTACCGTGTATCGTTCTTTTCAATATTTTGATTTCGTTGCATTAATTACTTCGATGTGTAGAACATCCAACCCATGGTTAAGCTTCCTCTATCTATTAGTTTACAAGATTTGCATTCACTTACATTTTCTTTTTCTTATCATAAAAGAAGGAGTCTGAGTTTGTTCCTTTTGTATGTGCTAAGTGGACTTTCTCCCTTTTGAAAGAATGTATAAATAATTTAGTTCTGATGCTAGTCCAAGCAATATAAGTTTAACAACATTTCGACTTTCAAAACCTAGTCCTCATGGCATAGCTTTAAACCACTTTTGCATTGATTCAGTTTTACATTAAATGTGAAGTAAAATTTTACATGTGCATTAAATTAATCTTTTATTATTTTTCTTTGTTGGACTATCTTAAAGTAAGTCTCCTAATTGACTATCGAAATCTTTCCTTTCATTCCCAACAGTCCGACTTGAGTAGCATGAGCAAGTTAATAGACTATTTAGGTCCAAGTGTCTCAGGATAAATTAGCCAGACTAATTCAATTAGACTTATTTCTAATAAAAAAAAATTGAATAAAATCTAACTGTAACGTCTTGTAAGACCTTTTCAAATTTACATACTGTATATAAACAGAACTTAATACTGTTAGTTCATTTTTACTGCCCAGTTCATTCTCTAAGTAAAACACCTTCAAATAGTTTATTATTTACAGCATTTTATCGGTTAAAAGTGCCAATGGATTTCCGTTTAGCAATTTGCAATATGTTTTGTCGCGATATGGTTTGGCGGCGATCGATTTTCCGTCACTTCTCCGGGTCAAGGTCGTTGGAGACATATGATTGCGGTGCTTGCTGACGAATTATAATCAATTATGTTTATACTTAAGAGAACGAGTGAGCGGTTTCCCCTTCTGGATAATAGCCTTTTCCTTTCTTTTAAACTGTGGGACCCTTTTCCTTGTCGGTTTCTCTTTGGACCGACCGTACGAAATTGGAACAAGATGGCTTCTAATTATGGGAAGTTATTTTCTAGCGCTGCTGCTTGGTATAATTGGATATTATGAATACACAATGCGTATCGTAATAAATATCATTTTATATGCAGAAGCATATTATTTTTTATACTAAATAAAATAAACGGTGCTGATTATAAGCTTGTTTATTAACTTTATCGTCATGTTTTTCTTCTTCTTCGCCTTTATTGTGATCTTATTTTCTTTATCAATTTCCATGTAATAGAAACTGACCGAATTAATACAAGAGACTTCGTCGTCTTACTAAATTAATATTATTAAGAAGCTGGATAATCTGAACGTTTTCTTGTTGCAGAAACCGTTGTTATGATAGTCTGAGTGGCAGTACCATCAGCAAACGTTGCAATCGTATCATGCTGAGGATCCACTTGGGTTAGAATAAGCTTTTTCCCCTAAAGCACTTTTATTTATGTCTGTGTTGTATATACCTATTGGATTGTGAAGTGTTTTCTTATAAACTAAACATTTTTATCATATTTGTGGATTATAAAAAGGCCTTTGACACCATAAATCAACAACAAATGTTTGAAGCTTTGTCAGAAGGCCGCATTGAGTATCGATATATAAACATAATTAAACACATATACCACAACACAACAACTAGTATTAAAGTGGTTGATCATCAAACTCAGAAATGTCCGATACAATATGGAGTACTTCAGGGAGACACCATAACACCGAAAGTGTTTACTACGCTTATGGAATATGTATTATGTAAAAGGGCAAAACTGACCGACAAGAATATATCTTCTTCTTAAAGTGCCGTCTCCCTACGGAGATTTGCAATCATAATGGCTATTTTTATTTTTAAACTTGCTGCTCTAAACAAATTAATCGATCGGCATCGATAGTAATCACTTAGATTCTTCAACCATGAATTCTGTCTACGGCCAACAGATCTTCTTCCTTGAATCTTTCCCTGTATTATGAGTCAAAATTTTATTTTGGTCCCCTCAACACGTCACCTAGGTATTCCAGTTTTCTGGTTTGTATAGTGGTGATTATTTCTGTTACTTTACCAACCCTCTCCAGTACTTCTTTATTTGTAATTCTAACAGTCCATGATATTTTTAATACTCTGAGGTATAACCAGAGTTCAAAATCCTCGATTATTTTTAAACTGCATTTTTTCGTTAAAAGTACTAATATTTTTCTACTTGTTCTATCACGTTACCATTAATTGTCAATAGGTGATATATATTTTGTTTTTTTTTTTGTAATTAGCATGTACTTCGTTTTTTTTAGCGTTTATAATAATTCCCATCTCAGCACTATTCATACTTAAGCTTTCGATAAGATGTTGTTCATTGCTATGATCACAGTGTCGTCTGCATATTGTAAGTTGTTAATTAATTTTCCGTTGACCGTAACTACCGCTTTGATATTATTGAGCGTATTTTGAAAAATTTCTTCAGAATATAAGTTAAACAAAAGTGGCGATAAAACACATCGCCGTCTAACTTCTAACACCAATCTAACGTCCATGTCTAACATCAATTTGAACTATGGTACTTTAGTTCCAATCCTAATGTTTGCACTATATTTATAATTTTACTGTCAATGCGCTTGTTCATAAGTATTGATATTAGTTTTTCATGCCTTACTTTATCGAAAGCTTTTTCGTAGTTAAAAAAGCACAAGTGTAGATCAACGTTTACATTCAATTACAATATGTTTTAATTCATTACAATATGTTGATGGCAAATAGTCCTTCTTGAGTACCCATTCCATTTCGGAACCCAAACTGTGTCTCAAAGGACATATACATAAATAAAAAAAACTTAGTCACCTGAGGTTTGAAGATGATATTGTGCTAATAACTGATAAGATAGATGAGTCTAAGGAACTTTTAAATCAGATCTATCTTTCCTCGCTAGAAGGGAGGTTAACAATAAATAAATCTAAAACCCAGATAATGACAAATCTTGTAGTCAGCGAAGATATATGCGTAGGAATAAGATCCATAAACCAGGTAATGGCCTATAAATTCCTGGATCACTCGGTTTGCACAGGAAAAGATAACCAAACTATTGAGATTCTCTGTTGTATAATACTGGCTTGGGCAGCCTTCGTTAAATTAAACCACCATTTTTAAATTGTCCGACATAACAATATGTCTTTATTGAGTGCGTTTTTCCATTGTTGACTTTCTGAGCGGAAACGTTGACTAAGACAAGGAGAATCATAAAAAAATCCATGTGGGTCAAATGGCGATAAAGCCAAACCGCCAGCTACAACGAAGATAAGAAGTGGCTGATGCTGTAGAGACAATAGTAACACGGAAGTGAAATTGGGCAGGTCACGTGGATCGAATGACAGATACCAGATAGATAAAATCGATACTGGAAAGAATACCAGGAGATAATGCCAACCCAAGCAGAGGTCGTCCATTAACACGTTGAGCTGACAATCTAAGGCGTTGGCGTATAAATTGGATGCAATAAGCATAAGATCGAAACATATGAAAAATTGTGAGAAAGATCTATGTTCAGCAATAGATAAGCGAAAAGTGAATGATGAACATTATTTAAAGGAAATCAGCACAATTTTTTTCTATTATATGTTTATTTGTACCAAAATTTTATTTTTGGTAAATATGTTATATATTATGGTATAATAGTTAGGTGGACCTAAAGTTAGGTGGTATAATAAAAAGAACTTTATGACACATGATTTCAAAAGGTTGAGAATCACTGGTCTAAATAGTAATATAGTTACCATGATTTATTAAGAATAACAAACCCAGGTATTTCCTAATTAATTTTAGAAACCCGTTTTTTAAACTAATTAATTAATTTTTTGAATATTTCGATAAGAAAAGAATATTTAGAAACTATACAGACACCTTTTAGTGTTCCCGTAAATTCATTTTATACACTTTTATTCAAAATAAATAATCTAGAATACACAAACACACGTTAGAAATTAGTAAACTGAGCTAGAGACTTGATCTACTGTAGTTACAAATTGTTTCCAACTGTCTATGTTGGACAGAATTAGCAGACTTAGTTATAATAAACATGATATAATGTATACTCTTTAAATATATCACCGATTTATATCCGTACCATAGCTTTACAGAAATAAAGCAATGTGGGTTTCATACAATTGCCTATATCCAGATTCAAGACAAAATCGAATAAATCTAATAGTGGTCTTAAACTCAATCTTAATATTAACTGAAATATTTATTACAAAAAAATAATTTTACACGTAATTTTTAAAACGCCAAAAATTATACCTTGAACCTTCTAGGTATTCACCATTGAGAATTAGGTACATGATGTTACTAATCTTATTTGTAAGATTTATTTTTAAGTAAAAGTTGTTTTAATTATAACACGCTCTAGGTGACAGAAAAAATTCATAAAAATGGGTATCAGTGGCGTGTCATTGACCAATGAATGTGATGGTGCACTACAAAATAAAAGAGCTTACTTACATGACATCATTTCTACATTAGACCAATACTGAATTATTTTATCAAAACTTATTGATGCCATTTTTATTTAAGTTTTTATTTATTATATCTATATATGCTTAGATTATTGATAATAATGACTGGATGACACAAGACATCTTAGATCTAATGGACGTTCAGATGCAGTAAAAGTAATAAACAAACAAAAATTCAATGTCAATTCAAATCACCCTTTTCAACACAAGATGGCAGCTATTCAATGTTATGTCCACAGACTTCTTAATATCCCTATGTCTCAAGAAAATTACAATAAAGAAATCTCCATCATTAAACAGATAGCAAACAACAATGGTTTTCCTTCTACTACTGTTGATAAAGTCACTAGAAAATCTATACTCAAAAAGAGACTAAACCAAGCTTTTAATGTTGATAAAAAATCCAACACTACTTCCATATATAGATCCTTAACTTACTTAGGACCAATTTCAGAAAAAATTTCAAGAGTACTTGTTAATAAAATCAGTGACTTAAACATCTCCTTTAAAACCAAATATAACATCAAGTCCATCTTGAGCAAGACCAAAGACAAAGTTGACAAACTAAACAGAAGTGGTATTTACAAGCTGTCCTGTGGTGACTGTAATATGACTTATGTAGGTAGAACAATGAGAACTCTGAATCAAAGAATCAAAGAACACCTCAATAACCCAGAAAAATCAGACTTTGGATATCACATTAAATTTAATAATCATTCCTTTTCTCCTTCTGAAAACAGTAAAATTTTACACAACATTCCCAATAAAAACTTTAGACTCATGAATCTCTTGGAAGATCTTGAGATATCCAAAGAAATGAAACTAAACCCTGATTGTTGCTTAAACACACAAATCAACCTCAATTGCAATTATAAACCTCTTTTTAAATTATTATGGGAGACTTTAGAGGAAGAAGGGTGACCTCATGCAATCTTATTATATATTTTTCATACTTTTATATTTTTAAACAAATTTTAAACTTTATTAGAAATTTACAACATTTTGTAATTTATTTGACAGTTATTCTTAATTGAAACATGAAAATACATTCTTAAAAAATTTTTTATGCAAATTTCTTACAAATTTCCATCAAGAGATACAATTCTCAATACACTTAAGTATCAGATAACATAACATTAATACCATGTTTCTTCTTTATATTGTTGTTGAACAATTTGAGCCCTTGTTTCTTAAGGATGGCTGTCAGATTGAACATACATTGACCTTGAGCAATGACTTGAGTGAATTTACAAACTAATGTCATTCTGTATGATGTGATGAACACATAAAATTTAATTTAAAAACTTAATTTTTAGAAAGTCTTTGATGACTAGTAGTAATTCCAAACTACTAAATAATTTTGTAAGAATTTAAAAAACAATCCCTATTTCCTATATATGACATTTGTCAACTGTCACTTTTGAAAAATCGTTTAAAAGGACTGACATTTGATTTCATTAGTTCTATTCTGTCTACCTCCTCACATCAATCAATGGTCGGGTTCTTACACCCGTACCATGACAAAAATTTTTTTCAATTTTTTAACGTGTTTGTGAAGTCCAGTGTCGGCTTTTTATATGTTTTTTATATGTTTTAAGAATTTCAACAACTAAAAAAATCATAATTTTGAAATTTAAGGAAATGAGATCTCTCCTTTGTAGTGGTATTTAAAAAATTGACGTAAGTTAAAAATTATAATCTTTACCAATTAGTACTTATAAGAACATTTTATTGTAGCATAGCTCTGATGATGGCTTTGTAAAGCCGAAAGCGCTCAGCTAGGAATTGCCTAAAATATACACACTTCAAAAATACTTCTTTCGACTTGTCATAAGTGTGTACAAAAAAATATCAGTCTTTTGATTGATTAAAAATTCAATGGCATTACATAAAGAAATCGGAAAAAGAATTAAAGTAGCAAAAGGTCGATGACTACAAATTGAGAAACTGGAGTAATGACATGACAGCTTTCATTTACATAAAAAACTAAAAAACTATTAAGAGGCAAAATATATTACAAGACTCTGGAGTAATGACATGACACCTTTCATTTACATAAAAAACTAAAAAACTATTAAGAGGCAAAATATATTACAAGACTCTGGTGATAGAATACATAAAAACAAAGATAAAATTAAGTATCAAGAAATTAATAAACAAATAAAACAAAAAATAAAACAAGCTAAGAAAACATGGATGTCCATTAAATGTCAAGAAATTGATTTCAATTCAGAAAACTAGGAAAATAGTAATTAGTAAAGAACCAATGAGATGCAAACTGAACGTCGATGTACTTAGTAATTAAAAAATTTTTTTTATTTATTAAAACTCCAACAGGAATTTTATAATTATTGCTACCTGATCATTCATTATGATCAATAAGCAAGTTAGTTCTATATATAAAATATTACAAAAAACTTACTTAAGGTTAGACATACATTCAAGACAATACATTTAGCAATATTCCCTAGGCTCTAATACATTATAATACTACTAGCTAACGTGTACAATTTAGCCGCACTTTGCTCTGCTTTTTCACTTTCACTCACCTATAGCACTAACACGAACGGCTTTGTTCTCTTAAGTCTTCTTATCTGGTTGGCGTTGTCTAGGAGTTTGATGGCCTCGATATTCACGTGGTTGTAGGGCCTTTGTTTATGACTCTCGGCAAACTTACTTATTGTCTGGATAAACGTATCCATTTGAAGGTCTCAATAAATTTCACAGTATCTGAAGTACCATGGAACGTTAACGATGTTCCGCAATACTTTATTATATCGTTTTATATGTTACTTTCTTTTGTATAGACCCATAGCTGTATGCTGTATGTCCATATCGGTTTAAGGACTTGCTTATACAATAACAATTTGTTATAAGTAGACAGAGTTGATTTTTTCCCATCAACCAGTACATTTTTCTGAACTTAACTTCTAATTCCTCCTTTTTTTTCTTACTAATAATGTCATATCCAAATATTTTGCGTATTTGCATAAGGTATTTGATTTCCATTTATACTAACTGGGATATGTTAAACTGATGATACTACTATCCTCGCTAGTTCTGAAGCTGAATTGATTCACCTGCTACAACGGATAAAAGAGGTAAGCTAAACGATGGGCCTTAAAATAAACAGAGATAAAACGAGAATCATGATAATTGACAGAGCTAACAACAATCAAAATCATCTGGTCATGATAAACAATATCGCCATTGTAGATAAATTTGTGTATCTGGGCTCATTAATAACCAACAAAGGAGGCTGTACTGAAGAAATAAAGCGGCGGTCAGCAATCGCAAAAAGCTATAGCTAAATTAACAAAAATTTGGAAAAGCCATGAAATAACTACCGATACAAAAATGAGACTAGTAAAAAGTCTACTTTTTCCAGTTTTTACTTATGTATCGGAATGCTGGACCCTTACTGAGAAAGACAAAAATAACATAGATGTATTTGAGATGTACTGCTGGAGACGAATGCTGAGAATACCATGGCTGGCCCGAAGAACAAATGAATCCATACTGGACCAGCTAAAAGACATACAAACATAAAGAAAAGACTAATAACACAAATATCAGAACAAATAATAAGCTATTTTGGACATGTGCTTGGAAGAAATGGTCTTGCAAAACTTACCATCCAGGGAAAAGTAGAAGGCAAAAGAAATAGAGGTAGATCTCCCACACGATACACGGACCATATTGTTGCTACCATTGGCACTCCATTGTCAGAATGTGCTAGAATGGCAGAATATAGAAAAACGTAGAGGAACATTGGAAAATTTAGCTAATAGCTTCATGATATCACGATACCTGCATCAGGTTAACGACTAAGAAGAACGGATATGTTGTTTTTTTTGTTAGTAAAATTGACATGGACAGATTTCGTTTCATTCAATTTAATACGCAATCGCCTGTTCCAGATGTTAATTTGTTCAACAGAGTTCTGTAGCATGGTTGCTGCATCCTCGTGGTTTTGTCCGACTGCTGGAATGCATGTATAGTCTGCAAATGTCGCAATTGTGTTAGGTTCTAATAATGGAATATCACTGGTATAGAGCAGGTATAGCACTGGCCCCAGGACACTTTCTTGTGGAACTCCAGCTTTAATTTCTCTTTATTCTGAATATGCTTCCTCATATTTAACTCGAAAGTATCTGTCGGATATATATGATTTGAGTAGTTTAGAATATTGTTTTGGTAAGTAGCATCTCATTTTATGATATAATCCGTCATGCCACACCTTGTCAAAAGCCTGCGCTATATCGAGGAAAAATGCGGAACAGACTTTTCCTTCTTCTATAGCTTTTCTACTACATCTGTTATTCTATGTACTTAATCTATCGTTGAGTGGCTTGCTCTAAACCCAAACTGATGATTGGGAATTAGATTTTTTTTCTCTATAATCGGTTTTAGTATCTTCAACAGTAATTTTTTGTATAATTTAGACATGACAGGTAAGAGTGAAATAGGCCTATATGAAGAAGCTTCTTGTCGAGGTTTTCCTGTTTTTAGTATCATTATAATTTCTGCCACCTTCCATATTTTTCGTACCTACCTCAGTCTAAATTAAGCGTTTATAAGATGTGTGTTTTATTATAGCTTTCCTTGAAAATTGCTTTAACACTTCCCTAGTAATTAGATCATATCCAGGAGCTTTCGTTGGATTTATATTTTCTTTTATTTCTACATATACTTCTTTTGGAGTTTATCTACAAGGCTAATATCCATTTCATCTTGATCATGGAGCTCCCAGTTAATTATTTCTTGTTCGTCATTTGGTTGAAAAGTATTTTCCAGGTGGTCAGCAAACCTGTTGGCTTTTTGTATATTGCTTCTTGCCCAGCTACCATTAGTATTTCTAACGGTGGATTCTGTAAGATTGGCCTTTCTATTCGTGTAGTACCCTTCCACAATGAGTAATCATTAGCACTATCATTTGATAGTTTACTTAGGTATATGCTAACCGATTCGTTTTTAAATTTTAAAAATTTTTTTTAACATTTTTGTGTGGCACTATTTAACCTAGTTTTATTACCTGGTGCTCTAGACTGATGCTACTTGCCTCTCAATTTCCTTTTTTCGGTTATCATTTCTCTCTTGTTTCAAGCAGCTTGTTGTACAATTCTACTTCTGCCTCTAGTTGATCAACGGTTCTTAATGGAACTGAGAGATTAATCTTCTCTTCAAGTTCTATCTGGAAACTTTTCCAGTCAGTATTTTTGTTAACAAGTCTAGGGGGGCTTTATTTTTTGATAACAGTGTCACTGAGTGTGAGAATAATTAAAGAATGGTCCGAGTTCACATCCAATGCCTCTATCCCTATGTAATTTGTTGAAATATTTCTGACTATAAAGAAGTCGATAAGGTATGCATACAATAAACCCGAGGTCATTACATCCATAAAGATCGGACGTCTGCGTTGGATGGGCCACGTTGAACGGATGTTAAAGACTAAAACACCAAAACATATAATGAGGCAAACACCAGTAAAGAGAAGGTCAAAAGGAAGATCCAAACTTAGATACATGGAACAAGTGGAACAAGATCTGAAAACACTTACGATTAACAACTGGAAAAACAAAGCAAGGAACAGAACAGAATGGCGGAAAATCCTAGAACAAGCCAGGACCCAGAAAGGGTTGTAGAGCTACTGATGATGATGCAGGATTTCTTGCGTGTCCTTGCATAGGCCTTTGGCGTTCCATTCGTAAACAACATTAGGTTATTTTGTTAACAACATTGAAATCGGATTCATCAAGGAACCCATTTGATTTATAAATTCTTTCATCATGGATTTTAATTTTGGCATGCCATTAGAATGATTTCTTATTTGAATTTAATTAATGGTTTTGTGGACTTTTTGCTTTAGTTCTAATCGCTTGTCAATATGTCATTATTCATCTATAAGGGAGAACAGATATGCGTCTTTATTGATAAACGCTCTAGATTCACTGAAAGAAAATAATTATCGTACGTAATAATTTACAGTTGTAAATGCGGAAATAACATGTCTAACTAATAATTTTGCATAAACATAATTTTGTTTTGTATAAAATTATTAAACATGGTTGTTATCATTTTATTATTCAAAACATGTGATTAGATATGCATATTCTATTTATAAGATATTTTAGTACCATTACAAAACTGCACTTCATCGCCATTATAATGCCTGTTTTTATATCTCAGAGCTCAAATTAAAATTAACTTAATAAATTAGCCTCAAGATCTAAAGTTACCAAAACTCAAGAGATGACAGTCAAAAAAATTACATTTAAAATTTATCTTTTACATACTTATTGAAGACGATGCAAGGAGGTAGTGCCCATTTATACTTTTCACATTTTAAGAAATAACAAAATTGTAATACGCAGATACTTACAATGTGATTTTTAAAATAATATCTTTTATAGGCAACCTAGAGAAAAATATGCTTTTTATATAGGGAAAAATCATCTTGTCATCACACAAAATCGTTTATTAATGCAATATAAAGTTACATACATTTGGCGTTAATTGCATCACTCGGTGATAATTTTAGTATAATTTAAAACAAAATGGGGCTTTAATTCAAAACACACCGGGCTTCTCAATGATTTTTAAAACCAAAGCAATTTTAAAATAACAAGCATAGCAAACATCTCTCAAAACTCTTAAAAAAAGTTATTAAAAGTCGTAACATTAAAAAAGTCTTCAAATACTGATCCTCTTTGACGTCTAAAGTTTCTATTTCTCTACTTGAAAACCCAACCAGACTTTATGCTCTTCTGATAAAGAATCTTCTGAAACTCTGTCTTTAGCATTTTCCATGTTTTAACTAAAGAATCGAATAATGGCTTTCTTCTTAGGGTGTCTGTCCGTTCCGAACGTTGGCTATCATTCTGGTTATGATGACTTTGTTGGTTGCTATACGAAATAGCTGTGTTGAGGTCTTTCTATACCATGTTCTTAGGCTAGCAAGCCAGGGTATTCTTCTTCATCCTGGGACTCTTTTTCTTTTAACTTTACCTTGCAAAATTCATTGAAGTAGCTTGTATCTGCCTTGATTTCTCATTATATGTCCTAAGTACTGCGGCGACGACCCTTTATGATGTTGCCCAAATCCGCAGTTGTGTTCATCCTCCGCAGAACTTTTTCATTGGTAACTTTGTTTGTCCATGGTATCTTCAGGATCCTTCTTTATAACCGTAGATCAAAAGCCTGAAGTTTTGATAGAATTTCCGTCTTCAATGTCCACGTTTCTACTCCATACAGAAGCACTGAGTACACATAACATTTAAGGAGCCTTATTTTTGTTTTTTGGGTGAAGTCATAGCTCTTGAACATAGACCTCATAGTCAAAAATACACTTTTTGCCTTTCTAATGCGACATTTATTCTCTTGGGTATTGTCCCACGACTCATTGGTTATAGTTCCCAAGTAGTTGTATTGTAAGACGCATTCAATTCTCATTTTGTTCATATACAGATTTGCACCAGTTATGTTTTCCTTGCTGATAAATATTAGCTTGGTTTTGCTGGTGTTTATATCCAGTCCATATTTTCTACTTGTTTCCTTTATTTTGTTCATCAATGTTTGCATCCCTTCTATGGTATTAAAAAACACTATTGTATCATCTGCATACTGCAGGTTAATGAGCCTCCATTTATTAAGATGCCTTTATCGATATCATTTAGAGCCTCTTCAAAAATATACTTTGAGTGCAGATTGAATATCAGTGGTGAAATTATGCACCTCTGTCTCACTCTCCTTAAGATTTTGACCTGATCTGAATCTCATCCATCTACTCGGAGCACCGCTGATTGATTCCAATACAGGTTAGCTATTATTTTATGTCTTTTCCATCAATCTATGTCCTCTTCAGCACTTCCATCATTTGTTTATGACTGACTTTATCGAAAGCCTTCTTGTAGTCAATTAAGCATGCAAAAACATTACAACTGACATCTCTACATTTCTAAAACAGTACCTACACGCTAAATAAAGCTTCCCTCGTACCAAATGCGTTCACAAATCCAAACTGATTGGGCGCAATTTTTTCCTCGAATTTTCGGTAAATTTTTTTGTGTATGACTTTTAAAAACAGCTTGAGCAGATGACTCAATAGGCTTATGGTCCTATAATCTTCACAAACTGTTCCTTCTGGTTTTTTGGACAATGGCACCAACTTCGATTTGAGCCACTTTACTGGTATTTTTCCTGCCTTGTATATTTCAATAAATATTTCAGTTATTATTTTGTTCTGCATCTAATAGCTTCAACAGTTCTGCAGGAATTTCATCAAGTCCCTGTGCCTTTCCATACTATATTTATCTGACGGCTGCCGTTATTTCTTCTGGTAGGATTTCGGGACCTGAATTTTCTTCAATGATGGCTATTTACCTGCTATTCACTGTAATCGTGTCAGCTTATCCTTACATTAAGTTGAATTTACAGTGGATCATATTAAACAACACTTAATTAAACTTCGCAAAGCCATTTCACATTAAGATGGTTTAAATAGTTTAACACCAAAACTGATAAAAGATGTGCAGACATGCTTGCAATATCCTTAACGTTACTTATGCGAACTTCATTTATCCAGAATTCCTCATCCACTAGTTGGAAATTAGCATCCGTTACCCCTATTTTTAAAAAGCTTGACTCCAACAATTATCTTCAGATTAGTTTGCTGCCAGTAGTTGGTAAAAGTCATGAAAGCCATTATTATCGAGGAGATGACTAAATCCCTGCTACAGAAACTGGTTATCATCCCTTAACAGTTCGCAGCATGTCGACGTTGTTCATCTAGATTTCTCTAAGGTATTTAACTGTGTACCTAAGCGCAGACTTCTACATAAGCTACTTAATAAGAGGTGTTTTTCAAGAGTTTCAATGCAGTTATTCTGTAAGCTTTACACTCTTTACTTAAGACCTATTCTTAAATACGCTAGACCAAGGTGGTATCCTGATTTGGTTCGAGACAAAACTTTGTTGGAAAGCGTTCAAAGAAAAGCCACTCCAATTCGTTTGGGGCCAAGAAGACCATCTTATGCAGATAGATTTAGTATGGCTAACGTAACTTCTTTTAAACTTCGCCGACAACGTGGAGACCTAACACGTTGCCTGCCCTAGAGGATTTTGTAATACTTTTCGTTCACGCCACAGTCATGGAGACGGTACTACAGTTACATTAAAATTCTCGGTCAAATAGACCTCGCTGGCGTGCAGAGAAATTTTTTTCTCGGTCACATAGACCGAGACGGCAGGCAATGTGTTAATTATCACATTTAAAAGATTAAAATTTAATTTTCGAAATTTGAATGAAATGTGTAACATAAATCAAGATGAACGCCTTAGAGGTCACCAGTTTAAACTTAAAAAAGGGAACTTTTCTACAAGATCAAGTCAGAACTTTCTACCAAATAAAGTTTTTGAGAGCAAGAACAACCTTAAAGAAAACATTGTCCCAGCTCCCTCTACCAATGCGTTCAAAAACAGACTTGGTCGTTTTATATTTTATATAATAAATATTGTTTTCTTTTCAATAAAAAATTGTAATTTTGTAATTTTTTTTGTAATTTTGTTATTTATTACTATTACGATACTAATGTGACTTCTTTGTTTTTGGGCATAACATTGACTTGTTTCTCTACCCTTGCTTATGTATAATAATAATAATTATGTTTTTTCCCAACATTTCCTTGCCGTTTCCCACCTGGTGGCTTTCCAGTATATAATTTCCTTGTAAAGGGTTAACATTTTGTACGTTTTATCTCCAAAAAATTTAAATACCGTATGTTGCAGCCGTAATTACCGTATTTTACAAGAATATATTGAATAAATTTTTATATCCTCTGCATAGCTGCTTATCTATGGTTATAATTCTGAGGGCTTTTACCTTTTTTTATTACTGTTAAGCATGGTCCAAATGTCACGGATTGGAGTAGCTTTATTTGTAGATTGTTGGTCAGAACGTGATTGATGTTCATCAAAATAAATAATCTTCTTATTCTTCTTCATGCGACTACGATTACTCCTGTTTGTCTGCCTCATATTCTGATTCAGTCATTGTTGACTGCACATTATTTTTCCACCTTTTTTGCGGCCTTCCAACGGGTCTTCTGCTATACGGCTTGCTGTTTGTACAGATGTTCGCTAACCTATCTGGTCCCATTCGGTTTACATGTTCGTTCCAGTTTTTTTTTCTTGTTTTTATCCACGTGTTAATATTTTGAATTTTGCATTATTTATGTATACTTCTGTTGGTTTGTCTGTTTTTTAATGATTTGCCCGTTATTGATCTTAATACTTTCATTTCGATATTGTTGATTTATTGTTTCGTCTTTGTGTCGAAGAGTGTACATTTCAGGTATAATTATAGATTTGAACCTTATTTTATCTTAAATGTTTTGCTGAAGTTCGCAGAACTAGAAGCATTGATTATAAACCACTACCTAGATACCTCACTCTAAGGTAAAAACGAATTCAGTGTTAAACTCCGCCCACTTACACCTCTTTGCCCCTCACGCTTAAGTACTACCTGACTGTATGGTGGCGACATTCATTGAAATCTTTGCCAAAATTGAAAAATAAATTTGAGTTCCCTGGTCCGGCAATTTTCTAGTAAATTAGAGGACGATATAAGGATAGCATTCAGCATTTTCACAAATAATTTTAACGTGCTTGTAATCTATATTATGAAATTAAGATTTTACTTCAGAAAAAACGCTAAAAATTGATTAATGAAAACAGTAAAGGTTTTCTAAAAATTGTGTATTTATCAACACAATACAAAAAAATAACAAAATACAAAATACATAATAAAATTAGCAGTGATAAGTTACATCTCATGTAAATTACTTTTTCGTAACTTTTCAAACAAATTAATTTCCAGAATTGATGCAAACTAAAATATTTCAAGCTAATATACAGAATATATTTCCAGATTTAGTCCACTCACTCACGGTAAAATATTGCAAAACCTCATAAGTTTAAAGAATCGCTTGGATTGACATGAAATTTGGCTTACGCCTAGCTAAGATGTCAAAGGAAAAAGCATTATCCTTTTCCCCTTGGATCAGTATCACCCCTTATCGGGAGTGAAAAAATATATGTTCAAGATAAGTTCGGAAGTGCCTAAAATCAGTAATTCTAAGCAACGTTGGTTTTATAGAGGTTTTTCACTCATGTTAATACTTTTCGAGTTATTGAAAAATAGGTTCTTATTCGTCAAATTCCATGTTGAATATTTCAACGTGAAATAAAAAAAAACTGAAGCACTTTTCGACGAAAACTCATTACAACTTTTTTTTAAAGTGTTTTAAAAAGGTTTATTTTTGTTAAGTTTCTTGCATCTAAAGTAAGCAAGTTATGACTAAAATATTCAGAAAAGCAAAACCTACATTTTTTTACTCTTTGTGGTTTTTTGTGTCACTAATAAATTTTAAGTTATTTTGAAAAAAAGCATTTTTTTCAAAATTAAAAGAAAATTGTTAAAAAATAAGCCCTTTGAACAAATGAAACTTACAGATCATTATAATAATAGGTACAATAAAAACAATGACCAAGGTATTTATTTGAGAAATCAGGACACGCATTGAAATTGCAAGACATGCATTTATAAAAATGAAAAAAAAATGTTTGTTAATCCAGATCTTATCTAGTTTTGATGGGAAATAAGCCACAATTTTACTAAAAAATTATTTTATTAACGTTTCGACGCCCAAATCGGGTGTCGTTGTCAAAATACAAAAATTATTAATGAATTAAACAAAAATGATGTTGCTTAGTAAAAAGAATTCTTATAATAATTTATTTATTCTGACTCATTTATATCAGCAAGTCAGACATATATTATACATTTTAAAGTAGATAATGAAATATTGGCAATGATATGTATTGCCAATATTTATAAGTTGCGTTCCTGGGACGACTTTGTTGAAAGATAGTGAATTCGATTACATGAAATCTACCACAACTCAAGAATATCCGTCACAAAAAATCATAACATGTAATATGTCTTTAAATAGACACATAGACCACATGCAATGGTGACAGTAAAATTCTTGCGCTAGAATATAAATATAGTCGCAGGAACGCAACTCATAAATATTGGCAATATCATTTTAAAGCCTTCTAATTTAAAATGTATAATATATGTCTGAATTGCCAATATCAATGAGTAGATTAAATAAATTATTAGAAGAATTTTTTTTACTAAGCAACAACAGTTTTGTTTAATTCATTAATAATTGTTGTATTTTGACAAAGACACCCGATTTGGGCGTCGAAACGTTAATAAAATCATTTTTTAGTAAAATTGTGGCTTATTTCTCATCAAAACTAGTTAATTGTAATAATGCCCCATGAAAATAGCTTCAAAACAAAATCGAGATCTTCCTCTGGAGCTGAGGATAAGCGCATTAAGATGCTACGTATTGTCGACTTTGATACATGGAATGGAAAGATATACGCTAAAAGTAGACAATATACAGAAGTTGAAAGCATTTGAGATGTGGTCCTATAGAGGAATTTTGAAAATACCTGGATCTAACGAGTTAAAGAAGCAAAAGTGTTAAGGTTGCAATGTTACAAAATGATTGCAAGGTGATAAAGAACATCAACACAAGAAAGCTGGAATATTTAGGTCATATTACCGAAGGTGCCAAAGGCTTAAAATGCAATGTAAAATTAAGGGTAAAAGATCCATAGGTAGAAAAAGAATTTCCTGGCTAAAAAACTTAAGAGAGTAGTATAGTTGCAGCTCAATAGATCTTTTTAGAGCAGCCGCCAATAAAGTACGGATAGCTGTGGTGATGGCCAACCTTCGTTAGGAGAAGGAACTTCGACAAGAATAGGATATAAATTTTGTTCTAATAGTAACATTGTACTACAATAAATTAACAATTTATCTAGAAATGGCAATATAGAAGTCAATTATATTCTGTGCAAAATAAGAAATTGTATAGAGGTGAACTAAAATCACTACGATCTACTGTTCGATCGCATACTTTTTACATTTAAAAATTTTCTGAGGACTTTCTGGAATTACGTCATCGAGGTTTTAAAAGCAAGTAGTGGTGAGTATCAAATGCAATCGATTTTGACTTTAACAAAATACCACATATTACCAACGTTAAAAATGAATAAAGTACATATCTTGATAAAATGACAGGGAATTTCCAATACATAAATAGATGAGGGCCATCTGCCTAGGAACAATAGGTAAAAGCTGATAAACGGGCAGGATTATAAAGTTTAAAACATCATTAATTGGGTCATATTTCAAAACAAAGTAAATAGGTATATTTGAATGTTAATTCTTTTCAAACTAAGATTGTAAAGTTAAAATTTTAGGAAAAAAAATATTTATTATTTCTTGTTCTCAAGAAGTACTTTCATTATTGACAATATCGAAACATTTTATTCTTAAAAGTCGAGAAGAATTTTCAGAGGAAACGTACATATTTATATAAAAGTGATATAAAAATGTTTCACTGCAAAATGATGCTGGCAAATTACCCTCTGTTTTAGGTCACTGATATCCATCAATATAATATCAATAGTCCCGCAGTTTTTTTGCCAATTTTTTGTGCGCTCTACGTCTTTCAGGGAAATTTAAAGAAAGATATATTGTTATTTGTTCCATCGTTTCTTTCAAAACATCCCGCGTATACACATTAATGCGTTACACAGGCCATTTTATCTAAAATGTGAGTCCTTTTTTTTTATAAAATTTCGCTGTAACTTGTCACAACACTTCACACAGATAATACACTTATAGCGTAAGTTTGGCCCTGACACCACTCCTATCTCCTCGCAAGTCAGAGAGAGAATGAGAATCTCGATACGGTTTTGGAGTAACGCCATCTAGTTTTTGATAAGTACGTCTTTCGGTTACCATGAGGTGAGCTATCTAGGTAGTGGTTTATAATCAATGCTAGAAGTTAAACGTAAAATATTCCGCCGAATAGCTTGTGTTTTACAAAAAGGACCATTTTACCGTACAGTTCTTTTTTGTCAGTCTACGATACTTTATTTCATCTACATCTACTTTTGTTTAATAATCATGGTGTTTTCATGTTAACTCTTTTCTTTATATTCATTTGTTAGCTCTAATTTTCCTCCCAACCTAACAACTACGAGTTAACTTCATTTTTGGGATTCAAAGGTCATTTGCTTTTAGTTGTCAAGGATGTAATGCACTTAATCATACAAATAATCTATAAAGGAATAAAACCATTTAAAACTTATGTAGATATAGGTATACCTTGTACGTAATCTTCGTATATAACTAGAACAGAAAATATAATTCCAATTGGACAACACTTTCTTATTTTCCAGATTTTTTTGTATATGAGGATGTTCATATATTTTGTTGTGTATATTGCATATTGCAGATAATACATGTATTGTTTATTGATTTTAATAACTCGTTCTCCGCTCTATAGTGTTTAGACTTCCTTCAACGAAAATTATTATACAATTATGCAGATATTGCACTTGTCTTAGCTTAATATTTCATTTAATATATAAAAAATGTATCTTTCCCTTAATTCTAAAAGTTTTTCATAGTATTTGTTGATCATAAATCTCATTATACGGTTTTACTTATACTGTTTTAATGCGACTTTTTTTCGCTACGCCCAGTTTCAAATCTCTTGCCAACCTTCGTCAAATCCGGGCTCATCCACCATTTTTTTAAGTGACTAACTCGGCAATTCTGACTTATTTTTGTTCTAATAAATTCCTTACAATTAGCTACGTAGGTAAGTATTGATAGTTTTTAAACAATTTTTGGCATATGTTTGGGAGTAAACTGAATGAATGAACAGACTGACGCATTTTTGTTCGTCATCGGAACAGGTATTCAATTTTTCCCGTTGGCCAGGTAGAAATGCTTCTATTGGTTGGCGAATAATCTACCTTCTCAATTGTTCATGCTGCTAATATTCTGTAATTCGTATTAAGTGTTTTTTGGAGAGAATATATGTTTATTTCAAATATATCTGGTTTAATATGCCAACTTACTCTGTCATTTTGAATGGTTTAATATTATTTATAATTTGTTAGCGATATTTAATTTTTGTTTTTGTATTTAGTAATTGAAAATTCAAAACACAGCAAAATAATAAATAAAAACAATATTCAGCAAGGATAACTAATGTAAATTTTTGCAAATGAGCTATAATTTATGATTGCAATCAAACTTATGATTTTGTAACCTGCAATCAACGAAATGCAGATGTATAAGCTCAACTTTGACAGTCGTATATAGCCAAATCCATCTCACTGGTTTTGCTAATTCTCGCAAGTTAAATTTATACTAAACAAAAAAGTGCTTAACCAAAAAAAGTTCCTAAGTAGCAATCTTCTTTGCATACAGCTCTGTATACGCAATGCAGCGTGTAGGCGCTCATGTTGGTGAGATCCAGAATGTAAAAATATCCTTATTTCGCTCTTTTCATTATCGTACTGATATTAGGTATTCCTCATTAGTTTCTTATGTGTCTGAATCATAAATGTTGCTTTCACCAAGGGCTTTCACAAATTTACAATTTCAATTTCAGTTTACTTACAGTAACATAAACGTAAAAAAAGTCTTTAAAGCATTAACATGCTTGTTGACTAATACTGTCTAATATGAACAGGTTTAATGTTTTTTTTTTACAAATTATTATTTCATTTTTACAGTTTCTAGTCTAATCTAATTTGTTTCGTTTTTTTTATCTAGTATAATTTAAATTTATTAAATTGTTACACAACTCCCTTTTTTCTTTTACCCAAGCATTAACTAATTTTTTATACAAATAAAAGTTTTTGATATTTTTAAAATTTATGGGCAATTGATTGTATAATCTTGGAGCAAAATATTTAATTGACCGTTGCGTGATTGTTTTTGAAGTATGAAGACATTCAACATTAAATTTTCTTCTTGTTTCATAATTTGACACTTTTACTTTAAGAGGTATTTTATCTTTATGAATATTTTTAAGTAGCTCTAAGCAGTACAATTGCCGAACATCAAGAACCTGAGTTTCATGAAAAAGTTGGTCTGAGGGATATGTTTTTCGTTTTCCATATATTAGTTTAAGAAACCATTTCTGAGTATTTTGAAGGGTCACCAGATGGCAATCAGCTACACCACCCCATCCTAAAATCCCATATACAAGATGAGATTGTACTAAAGACAGGTAAAGCATTTTAAGCTGTTCAACATCTAAAAACTCTTTTAAATAGCGGAATTTTGGTAACAGTCCTCTTATTTTTCTTATAATATTTTTTATTTGTAAGTCCCATTTAAGGTGCCTGTCAATTAAAACTCCTAAATATTTTATGTATTCTGCTTTAAATATTTGTTGTTTTTTATTTATTTTTATTGAGTTAAAAGTTGGCAGAGAATTTTTATATATTGCAAAAGGTATATATTTAGTTTTTTCGTAATTTATTGTGAGTTTATTTATTTGCAACCATGTTTTTATAACTTTGAAATCTTGTTCAACTATAGTCTTAAGATCTTCCCAATTTTCGGCCTTATAAAAAATTGCGGTGTCATCAGCAAAACTTATTATGTTTCCATCAGTTTTTAGTTTAAGCATGTCATTAACATAGAGTGTAAAGAGTAGAGGGCCTAAAACGGTCCCTTGCGGTACGCCATAATTAATTACTTCAGGATCACTTTCGACACCATCAATTTCTACAAATTGTTTTCTGTCTGTTAAGTAACTTTTTAGTAATGTCAAAACGCGTCCTCTCAGACCATACTTCTCAAGTTTCTCTAACAAGATGCCGTGAGATATCGTGTCAAACGCCTTAGAGAGATCGACAAATATGCATAAACTACGTTTATTAGACTCAAAAGCTTCTGATATTTGTGATGTTAGTTTACAAATAGCATCTTGTGTAGATTTTCTTTCTCTAAAACCGTATTGACAATCCGATAGTACACTAAACCTATCCAAAAAACTCACTAATCTATTTTTTAAAATTTTTTCAAATATTTTGGAAAAAACAGACAACAAAGATACTGGTCTGTAATTAATCACGTCTTCTTTATTTCCTTTTTTAAACAGAGGTTTGATTTTGCCTATTTTTAGACATTCTGGAAAACAACCATCCTGAAAACATGCATTAATGAGAAAAGTTAAAGGAGTAATAATTTCTTCCTTAATTTGTTTGATGGTTTCTGTCTTAATCCCATCCCAGCCTGGAGATTTTTTGTGTTTTAAAGATTGTATTGCATTTACCACTTCTTTTTGGTCAACGAGATACAAGTACATGCTGCTTTCTATCCTATCTATGTCCTCAATCTGTTCATTACAAATGGGTATTTTTTGTGCATACCTTTGTCCCAATGTACTGTAATGTGTATTAAATTCATTTGTAATTTCTTTTCTGTCAATTATTTTTGCTCCTGTTTTGGTTTTAATCGATACAATTTTTGTATTTCCTTTTATTTTTCCACACAATGAATTAATTACATTCCAAAGTGATGAAGAAGAGGTCTTATTTTTTCAATTCGTTGTTTTGTATAATTTCTTTTTGCAGTTTTAACTAAGTGTCTTAATTTATTTTTATATTCTGTATATCGTTGTTTTTTTAAGTTATCTGAGGGATCTTGGATTAGCTGATCATACAATCTGTGTTTTTCCTGTACAGACTTTAAAAGTCCCCCTGTCATCCAATCTTTTTTAAAAGTGGTTTTTAGATCATTTCCTTTTAAAATAATTGTATTTTTGTTTATTAAATTTAAAATTTTGTCAATGAAAAGTTTTACCGCTTCATTTTTATTTGTTTTATTGTAAATATCCAACCACTTTTCTTGCTTCAAATTGTTTTTTAGATTTTTGTAGTTGATGTACTTCTTTATTATTATTTTGTTTTCTTTGGTTTTGTTTAGATTAGGAATGGAAACTGCGATTGGATAATGATCTGAAGTAGTATTATTTTCAAATATAAATGAAGTTATGTTAGTGTAATCAGCAGGTCTTTTTATAAAGAAATGGTCTATACAAGTTTGACTTCTAGGTCTAGTTGTTTTATTTATATAAGACAAAAAATTTTGTAAAGCTAGAATATTCTGGTATTCTTCAGTGTGTTCTAGATCCTCAAACAAATTAATATTGATATCACCAACTAATATATGAAAACACATTCGTTTTTTACTTATGAGGTATTGATGCAAATCTTGATTAAAATTGTTTATCTTTACTATCGGTGATTTATAGATAACGCTCAAACAGATTTTTGTTTTATTATAATTTAAAATGACTTCAAGTAACTTGATGTTCCCCAATGGTACAACTGAATATTCATATTTTATAGAAGATTTAATGTAAATAATAACTCTATCATTTTTGTTTAAATCGCCATAATTGTATAATAAATCGTAATTTTTTAACAAAAATGGGGTTTTATCAATATCATCTTGAATGTGTGTCTCCGTGATAACTAAAATATCAAAGTTGACATTTAGAGTTGATAAAAACAAACAAAAATTATCAAAATTCTTACCTATACTGCTAATATTACAATGAATTATTTTTAAGTCATTTTTTATTGTCACTGAGTAATCCTTATTAAAACTATCACTACTTACACATTTTGTGTCCACTTTTTCTTCTTCGTAGTCTCTTACATAGATATCCATTTTTTTTTAACTAGCACACACAAATTTTTACCGCACGATTAACATTACACTTAATTAATGTTGTTCGTTTGACCTGCTTTTCCTTTTTTTCTTTTCTTCAGACGAAGGATTTGATGTAGTGGATGACTTTTGTGGCTTGGTTGATTTTCCAGTAACAGCAGACACAGATGGATGTTTTTTTGGCGTTGGCTTGGTTTCGTTAGTCTTGGGTATTTTTCGGTTTATTTTATCCTCTTCTTCCGAAAAAGTTGGGTTTTCTTCAAGTTCTTTGGGCGTATAACTTTGATGGTCTATAAACAGTTTGTTGACCCGTATATAGCTGTTTTTTTCTGGTTGTTCTTCTCTTACAATTTTTAAGTGTTTTTTTTAAGATCTTAAGATCTTCCTGCTGACTTTTTGTTAAATCAGGTGATATAAATATACCTGTGCCCTTTAAATTTTTTACTATAAGTAAACATATCAAAAACTAAATTTATGGTCATCAGCAAAAATAAATTTACAGACGCCCAACTGCTTATCAAGAATACATCAGTGGGCCGAGTAAAACAGTTGACTTATCTTGGAACAATAGGATCACTGGCAATAAGTAAAATGTAGAATAGAGAAAGCTAAGATCAACAACATGGCCAAACTCTTTAAAAGCCATAACTTTAATCTGGAGATAAAAGTTAGGATCCTACGATGTTGTATCTTCTCGATATTACACTACGGAGTTAAATCCTGAACACTCACTAAAGCGATGGAGCAAAAACTTGAAGTCTTCGAGATGTAGCTATACAGAAGAATCCTAAGGATATTATGGACGGACAAGATAACCAACGAGACTGTACTACGAAGAATGGGGAAAGAAACAGAACTTATGTCTACGATTAAAAAGAGAGAATATCTCAGGCATGTAATGAGAAACGGCACTAAATACAGATAACTGAAAATAATCCTTCAATACTCCTTCAATATTCCAAAGTATTTGAAAAGCGAGGAATTGGGGAAGAAGAATATTATGGTTAAAAAAACCCACAACAACTAATATATTTAAAGCATCAGTTAATAAAATAATTATAACCACATTGATCACCAATATTCGAAACGAATGAGCACCAAAAGAAGAAGACTTTCTTAAAGCCAAATCTTTGCTGAAGGACGAAACAAAAGGTCAAGCTATTATCAGGTTTTTCTTGGGCGAGTTCATAGAAAGTATGCCCTTTTTCTATGGACGCGGTACTCCATAACGAGGTTTTGTCTTAGCTTGCTTTTTAATCGCTTCCCTTTTGTTCTCGCGTCTTTTTCTTTTCCTGATTCCATCACTTTCTTCACTTACACTAATATCCTCCTCCATAATATACAATGTTTAACGTAAAACTTAAAAACACTACTTTCATAACCAATGTTAGTAACAACCTAAAAATTTCAACAGAATACGCGCGGACTTGTTTTTTTGGATATATCTGCTTTTGCCTGCAAAATTTGGATATAAGAAGTTTTGCTCCAAAGGTCGAACTTTAATTAACGATTTTGAAGGGATTTATACGGTTTTGGTTGCAAATCAATATGTAGACCTATAAATATCATGGCTTAGACCCAGAAACCACCAAAACATGATTTTGTGTAAAAAATGGATATATCCGGTTTTACACGCGAGCTCCTCAATTTATGGTCAGAATTTGATTTTTCGTCTATAAGTTTTTTCCCTTATATTTTAAATAAACATAATTTATATCATCTTTTTAGAATATCTTTATTTTTCTGTTTTTTTCAATTATATATATATATATATATATATATATATATATATATATATATATATATATATATATATATATATATATATATATATTAAGCTCTCTAGATCTATTTTACGAGGTAGATCAGTCCTCATTTTCTTTATTTAATTTTTCTTGCTATTTTTCTCCACTGTTTCCTATCTCTGGTTTTGTTCTCTCCATTGTCGTACGCCCTCCCTGTTGAGATCGTTTGTTACTTCTTGTAGCCATGTAGATCTTGGACTTCCACGTCTTCGTTTACCAGCTGGTGTCCATTCCAATATTGAGAATATTGTCGTAGATGGTCCTGATCTCCATATATGTCTTAGCCATTTTGCCCTTTGCTGTTTTATTTTACAAACTATATCCTCTTTAAATTCGTTAAGTAGTTCATGATTCGTTCTTTGTCTATATTGGTTTTCATTAATTTTTATTGACCCTAATATTGCTCTTAGTATTTTTCTTTCTAGTATTCTAAGGTCTTCCTCTTGTTTTTTTGTCATGCTAAGGGTTTCGGTAGCATACATCATAGTCGGTCGAATTATTGTTTTATATATTTTCATTTTCGATTTTTTGCTCAGTAATTTACTGTTTAGAAGCTTTTTATTTGCATAGTATGTCTTATTTGCTGTAATTATCTTTTCTTTAATTTCTGTTTCCCTTTCTCCATTGTTTGCTAATAATATTCCCAATTACTTTAACTTTTCTACTTCTTCAAATATATATTCTCCCAGTCTAACCTTTTTGTTTTCATATTTTTTGTCAAATCTCATTATTTTTGTTTTTTCTTGATTTATTACTAGTTCCATTACTTTCCCTTCTGCTACCAATTCTTTTAACATACTTTCCATTTTTTTTCTGTTCTTTGTTATTATAACAATATCGTCGGCATATGCTATTATTTGTCCCTCTCTCGTTCTAAGTGTACCTTTGTTGATTTTTCTGACTATATATTCCAGGGCAAGATTAAACAGAGTTGCAGATAATGAATCTCCTTGACGTACACCTTTATTTATAACAAATTCTTCTGTGTCTCCTTCTTGTGTTTTTACAGTTACTACGGTTTTGCTCATTGTCATTTTTATTAATCGTCTTAATTTGTTGTGTATTCCCATTTCTCTCCTAGCTGTAAGTGATTTTGCTCTGTTTCTTGAATCAAATGCTTGTTGGAAGTCTATAAAAAGCAGTTCATATTCTATTTTATATCCATAAGCTTTCTCCATATTTTTTTTTACCGTATGTATGGCATCTGTTGTTGACTTTCCCCTAATAAATCCGCATTGATACTGTCCCATGATATTTGTTGTCGCTTTGGCCAGTCTTCGTTGTATTAAGGTTGACATGATTTTATACGCTGTGTTTAATAATGTCAGTCCTCCATAATTATTACACATTTGTTGGTCTCCTTTTTTATGGATTGTGATAATTTGTCCTTTGTGCCATTCTTCTGGCATCTTTTCTTCGTCCCATATGACTTTTATTAATTGATATATTTTTTCTCTGAGTTCATGTCCACCATATTATATTAGTTCCATGTTTATACCGTCTATACCTGGTGCTTTACCGTTGCGACTACTGTTTATAATTTCCTCAACTTCATCTCTCGTTGGTTTTTCTAGCTCGGTTTCTATCATCGCGGTCTTTTCTTTCACATTTTCATTTAAGTCTTCGTCCTCTTGTACTGTTAATAATTCTTTAAAATAATCAGTCAAGATTTCCTTAAACTCTTTGTCATTTTCTGATACTTTTCCATTTCTATCCTTTATGCCTTTTATCTTTCCTTTGAAGGTTTTGTTCTGCTCGGTAATTTTCTTATAGGATGCTTTTGTGTTTATATTTGTGTTTTATTTTTCTATTTCATTTATCTTATCATTTAACCAGGTTCGTTTAATTTTTCTTATTTGTTTCTTACATTCTGTCCTTAATTTGTTGTATTCTTCTTTATATTCTTGTCTATTTGTTCTGATCCACCTTTGTCTTATTTCTATCTTCTTTTTTAACATGTTATGACAGTCTTGATTATACCATTCTTCTTTTTTGTTCTTTATCTCTATTCCTACATGTTCAGAAGCTGTTTCATTTATACATTTTTTTATATTGCTCCATTCTGTTTCAACATCCTCTGTATGTTCACAGTATTCCTTCAGTTTTTTGCTTTTATCTTCTGCATATTTAATTCTTCTATCTGTAGCATTTAATTTTTCTATGTACCATTTGTTTTTTGTTGTCTTGTTTTTTAGCGTTCTTTTGACTTTTTGTCTTAACGTTGCGGTAACCATGAAATGGTCTGTGTCTGCATGTAGACCTCTGTATGTTCTCACGTCTGTTATCGATGTTTGCTTTCTTTTTGTGATGAGTACATGGTCTATTTGGGACCATGTTCTTTGGTCTGGTGAGACCCATGTTACTTTGTGGTATACAGGATGTGCAAATTTTGTACTACTGACAATCATATTGGTGCTAGTTGCTAAGTTGCATAATCTTTGACCATTTTCATTTGTTTTTTCATGTAATGTATATTTACCTGCAACTTGGTTAATGTAGTCTTCTTTGCCTATCTGAGCATTAAAATCTCCCATTACCAGAATTGTGTCTTCTTTGGGTAAAGATTTTTCAATTAAAATTGATAAATAATTTACGAAGATATTTGCAAAAACAATTTTTTTGCACTAATTTATAAATTTTATTAATTTTTCTATTAACAAAATAAAATGTTATTAATACATTTGGACATCGAAAAATTACCGTCTTTTAAATTTGTGCGAAATTTTCTCCCGATCGGTCAAACTGTTTAAAAGTTATTTAATTAAATAGTTAATAATAAAAAAAGAACGGAAAAATAAAGATATTCTTGATATTAAAAAAATATATATATATTAAACCGGTTTTATAGCGTTCTACGCCTTTCCGTTCCTAATCGCCACTCTTTTCTATTATGGCAGTGTTCATCTCTCAAATTTCGTTCCGACATTGCCTTGGAGATGCCTTTCATCCATGTGGTTACTGGTCTTCCTCGTTTTCGTTTTTCTGTGGGGGTCCATTCTAACACTTTCTTGGGGATTCTTCTTTCCTCCATTCGTCTTACGTGCCCGTACCATACTAGCTGTTGTCTTTCAATGTCATCTATGATTGTTCTTTCTATTTCCATTTGTTGTCTAATGTCGTCGTTTCTTATGTGTTCTAATCTAGATCTTCTTGCTGACCTTCTCCAAAAATCCATCTCAGTGGCTAGTAATTTATCCTTGTATTTCTTAGTTAATTGCCAGACTTCAGCTCCATAAGTTAACACTGGTTTTAATATTGTGTTGTAAATTCGTTTTTTATTTTCTGTTCTTATATTTTTTTGCCACAGTACCGAATTCAGGGCTCCTATCACCTGTCTTCCCTTTACTATTCTGTCTTTAATATTTTCTTCGGTTCGTCCTGTGCTCGTTAGTTTTATTCCCAGATATACATATTCCTTACAGCTTGTAATTGTCTCCTGTTCCAGGTTCAGGTTCTCTGTTTCTTCTCTGCCTACACATAGATATTGTGTTTTTTTGGTGTTTACCTCCAGACCCCATTTTCTGTATTCCTCTATCAGTTTCCTTGTCATATATTCAAGATCTTCTTTGTCCTGTGCAATTACAATTTGCTCATCTGCATAGTGTAGCGTATAGAGTATCGTATCTCCTATCGGTAGTCCCATTCCATTGCACTTCTTCTTCCACTGCCTCAGGGCTTCATCAATATATATATATTAAATAATACTGGCGATACACAGCATCCTTGCCTTAGTCCTTTAGTGACGAGGAAACCTTTGGATATTCTATTTCCAATTTTAATTTTAGATGTCGAGTTTCTATATAGTTCTTTCAGCGCCTGTATGATAGATACATTTATGCTGGTTTTTTCTAGTACTTCCCATAGTCTATTAATGGGTACCGTGTCATATGCCTTTGTTAGATCTACCATAAGCAAATGCAACTCTTGGGCTCTTGACAGCCTCTTTTCTATTACTTGGGTTATACAGAAAATGTTGTCTATTGTGGATCTACCTGCTCTAAAGCCGCTTTGTTCCTCTGACTCGTATGGATGGTACTCTTCACATATGAGGTCTTTTAGTATTCTTCCGTATAGTCGACTTAGTGTGCTAGTTACGGTAATACCTCTGTAGTTATTTGGGTCTTGTTTACTACCTTTCTTGTGTATAGATGTTATCCATCCCTCTTTCCATGTCTGTGGTACCGGTTCTCCATTTAGATATCTGTTAAATAATATTGTTATTATTTTTGCTAGTTTGTCAGTACCATTTTTTAGTAGTTCTGCGGGTATTCCTTCCGGACCTGGGGCGCGGCCGTTTTTTAATAAGGTTATTGCCTTTTTGATATGTTCCTCATTTATATTTATTGGCTGTCCTGTTATCTCGATTATGTTTTGTGATGTGGTACTGTATTCTGGTCTTTTTTCTACTAATAGTGTTTTGTAGTGCTCTTCCCATTTCATTGTTGTTATGGGGTTTATCATAGTTTCTTCTCTTTTGTTAGTTCTGACATTTTTAATAAATCTCCAGGCTTCCCTAGATTTTCGTCCTCCGATGTACGTGTCCAGCTCCTGACATTTATCTTCCCATTTTTGATTTTTGGCGTTTATTACATCCGTTTTGAACTTACTACGTGCTTGCTGATATTCACTTTTTTTTTTGTTCGTTTTCTCTGTTATTTAGCCACTTATGGTATACTTCCTGTATTATTATTTATGTTTTTTCATTTCTTCTAGCTGATCATTCCACCAGTAATTTCTAACTTCTCGCTTTTTCGTTGTGATACCTAAAGTTTCTTGTGCCGCTTTGTGTATTCCATTTATTATTGTTCTGTAGAGATTTTCCGTTGTTTCTCGTTCGTATTCTCTAGGAAGAGCTTGATCCAATCTGCTCTTGTACAAATATTGTGTGCTTTGATTTTCCAAGCTATTAATATTGTAGTGTGGTATATCTATATTTGTAAGCTCTTCGTCATTTTCTGCTCCATTTTGTTGATGCTTATCATTTCTAAATCTAGGTATGTATATTTTCGCTTTAACTAGATGATGATCGCTGCCACATTCTGCTCCTCTGTATACTCTTATGTCATTCACTTTGAGCTGTGTTTTTTGTTTAATGATCATATAGTCAATTACTGATCTAAGGTTTCTGGTGTATTGTGTCCATGTATAGGTGTGGATATCTTTATGTTTGTAGTATCCATTAGTGATTCTAAGTGAATTTCGTTGGCATACTTCAATCAGTCTGTTACCATTATCATTTAAGACGTTTTCACCGAAAGGTCCTGTAACTTTATTGTTTTGTTTGCTGCCCGTTCTGGCGTTAAGGTCTCCCAAAATCACAATTTCTCGTGTGATGCCTATTTGTGATATTGTTTCATCTAAAGACTCATAGTACTTTTCTTTTTCCTCTATTCTAGCATCTTCGTTGGGTCCATACGTACCAATAACTGAGATTCGATGTGATTTTAAGTTTATGTTTATCTTTATTATTCGTTCATTGATTATTTCCCAGCTAGTGATGTTTTTCTTATATTTCTTTTTGACTAGTATTGACACTCCTCCTTTCGCATGTTCTTCCTTTTTTACTCCACCATATATGTGTATATACTTATCTATATTTTGGGTACCCTGTCCTTTTTTCTTTGTTTCTGTTAGTACTATCAGATCTATTTTCTCTTTGTCAATTTCTCGTATTATTTCTTCCATCTTACTTCTAACACCCCTCACATTCCACGTACCAAAAATCATTGTCCTTTTTCGTTGCTGTTGTCGTCTTAAGTTTTCCGTCTTGTTCCGAGGCTGATTAGGATTTTTTGCGGTATAAGAATACAGATAATGGGTTGCAGGCCCATTGCTCCGTTTGATTTTCTGTAGGGGTTTCTTCCCTTAGCCGATGTGTCCCAGTTTTGAGGCGCCAGGAACTCGCCTTTTACCCATCTCTCGTCGGTTACATCACGTACACCCATTGTACGCAAAGCATCCAGCGGATACGCGACACTGTTGTGTCTTCGAGGACGTGAGAGTAGGATTTGTTGGTAGAGCTGAGTTCTATTTCTAGAACCCCCAACTCATTCGTTGGGAAACAGTGGGCATTTCTCGGAGTTTTATTGCGATCAGGGTATCGGCATCCCATCACGCCTCCAAGACCCTTTACCAACCTTAACCGCCATATTAAAAAAATATATAAATATAAATATTACTTATTTAAAATATAAGGGAAAAAACTTAAATATAAGACAAAAAATCCAATTGTGACCATAAATTATTGTTTAAAAAAAACGAAAGATAAATATGAGTACCTTTTCATCGATTCGTCATCTCGTATCCCCCACCGGCATTATCTAACTGCCCAACGAACTAACAAGGCACATTAATCCTAAATAACTGCTGCCCCATCGCCGAGAAAGTTAGGGATTAAGTCTTAATGACCGGAAATTCTTTCTTTCTTTCTTTCTCCCCTTCCTTTTACCCTATCAGGGTGTCTGATTTGGGCTAGCTATTTTAATTTCCATTTACTTACCTCTTCCATTCTTTTCTGTTTCCTGCCATTATTTTCAATTCCTCGAATGATTTTTGTTTAAGTTTTCCCGCCTCTACTACTTGCTGTATCCATTTTTTTCTTGGTCTGCCTCTTTTTCTTTTTCCGATGTTTATCTTCATAAACATTTTTTTGCTATTTTATTAGATGGCATCCTCATCAGATGCCCATATCAGTTCATTTGTCTCTTTGCTATTTTGTTCATTATCGGTTCCTGGTTGGCCATTCTCCTAATAGTCTCGTTGCTTAATCTATCCCATTTTGTCTTTCCAACTATCCTTCTTAGATGTCTCATCTCCATTGCGTTTATCCTGCTCTTATGTTTTTCCAGAATTATCCAGTTATCACTTGCATAGAGCACAGTCGGTATCACTATTGTGTTATATATTTTTATTATTGTCTCTTGTGTAAGTTCTCTTTTTTCCCATTATTGGGGCTAACGCATAGTATAACTTGTTTGATTTCTTTACTCTAATTGTTATTTCCCAGTCTATTTTTCCGTCATTAGTTATTATACTTCCCAGGTACTCGTAGGTTGTTACTATTTCCAATTCTGAGTTTTTACATTTTATCTTTATTTGATTATCTTCCTGATCTACTTTGCCACTGATTATCATTATCTTACTTTTTTCCTCGTTTATCTCCATTTTTAGTTCTTCTATTTGTTCTACCCATATATCTATTAGTTTCTGAATTTTATTCTCGGAATTAGTACTATGTCATCTGCATACATTAAGGACTCTATTGTTACCGGTTGTAATCTGTGGTAACCTATTATTGTCTGTAGTTGATTGGTTCTGACTTAAGTGTTTCTTATCAATTCGTTCATTACTATTATGAATAGCAAAGGGAGACTATCTCCTTGTTTAATACCTCTCTTCCA
The DNA here is from genome assembly GCA_918026665.1 of Diabrotica balteata. NCBI lineage: Eukaryota > Metazoa > Arthropoda > Insecta > Coleoptera > Chrysomelidae > Diabrotica > Diabrotica balteata. Next base: position 31,901,371 of record OU898283.1, read on the forward strand.
ATTAAATGCTTCCGATCTTTCCCCTGTTATTTGTACCCTTCCTTTTACCTCTTTGTAAGTACTTTCTATAATTTTTATCAATGCATTAGGTACATTTATTCTTCTCAAGCATTTCCCTATAATATGTCTTTCTATCGTGTCAAATGCTGCTCTTAGGTCTATGGATGCTAATACTAGTTTTCCCCCGTATCTATGCTTCTTTCTATTAGGTTTCTAATGATATATATCTTGTCATTTGTTTGTCTTCCCGGTCTAAATGCCGTTTGTTCTTCTCCCAATACCATTTCTACTTCTTGTCTCAGTCTCTTCTCTATTATTTTCGTATATATTTTAAAGCATACCGATGACAGACATATTGCTCTATAGTTGTCGCAGTTTACATGTTCTCCGTTTTTGTGTATTGCCACGATGATATTATTTTGCCAGTCTTTAGGGATTGTTTGTATTTTCCACTCCTCTCTATATATTTTCCATAGCCAGTTTATTTTTTCTTCTCCCATGTATTTTACCATTTCCGGTTTAATTTCATCATCTCCACCTACCTTGCCTATTTTTATATTTGATAATCCTTCTATTACTTCTTCGACCGGAAATACCAAATTTGATTATAGTTGAAAGTAAGAATATGAACACAGACATTTTGTTAAATTTTCAAGCAGAAGTGTATGTGAAAATTAGAACTGTACATAGATTCGAAAAAAAAAAAAAACTTGATAAAATGGCAAAAAGAAAAGTTGATTTTATTGAAAATAGGGTAAATGAATATTACGTTAATCAAAACATTACTAAATTAGACTTCGTTAAGTCAGTTTGCAATTATTATGCAGCTAACTTTTAAAATCTAAAATACAGTGTTCACTCTTACTTATTTTAATCACTAATCAGACATTAGAATTAAGCATTGTTATTTTTTAACTGTAGTTTTTGTTATTGTATATAAGTTAATGTAGATTTATAAATAAAACTTTGTTCGATTATATTGCTACAGTTTCATTTGGAATTGGGTTCCTTTTTGAACACAATAAAGTAAAAAACTAAAATAAAAACTATCACAAAAATATTATCTAAGTAAGGTAGCGTGGGGGAGTTCGTAGTCGCCCTCCCCCACCTATGTCTTAAAAGCTTCAGATATCTGCGAAAAATTTTGCCGTGAAATCGATGATTTTTGAATAACCCGTCTGGGCTAAAGATACGTTAAATGACACGGAGTACTCTCAAATAATTATTTACAATGTAGATACATCGTATAAATCGCAAATTATGATTTACAAAGTTTATCCATTGTAAATCATGATTCGGGAGTGTTCCTTGTAACATTTAAGTGTGTTGATTTGTTTATTTCTAGTGCATCTTGATTGTGATTTTAGTATAGAACGAATTGATCGAGAGTAGCGAATCTGTGTCAAGAAGACATTTTACTGTAGAAAAAAAAAGTAATACAACGCTAGTATAGAAGCTTAAAAACTGGCAACACAGCAAAAAAGCATACGAGCTTTTCCGTATTTGGAATAAAAAAATAATAATGGAACAGCAATTTAATAAAAAATTTGTGTCTGAGAATTTAATAGAATATGTGAAATATAAATAAGTTACAAGAATTGTACCCGCGAAATAAGAGAAAAGGACGAAACAATGTTGGGAAACCCTGACATTAACTGAATTATTGTTGACATTAACAGTGTTACGGGCTAGATATTGCCCTGTTAGGAGTCTACACGTAGGATGCTTGCTCGTTCTATATAAATTAGCTCCAAGAAATTGTTTGAGAGGTGCTGCTTTATATGCCAGACTGACTACAAAGGATGTCTCTTTATTTTCTCGAAAACAACCTATAATCTTGAGGTTTTATGGATTGTGTGGATAGTGAAAACTGTGTTTTGTTTGTTTTATTTGTTTGTTCCTTTTTGTTATTAAAAAAAGAAAATTCGTTGTGCAATAATCTGAAACTTCGACATTGGACTATTCAAGCACTATTAAAAAAATATTTAAAACAAGATTTAAATTATTTGATCATCAAAAAAATTATTCTAAGAAATTGTTAGTGTAAACAATAAAGTATTACTTACTACATAGACGCAGTACTAAGGAAACACTCATAACAGCGACGTTTCAAAAAATTATTTAATTCTAAGCAAAATTTCTAGAAATAAGCAAATTAAATTTAAATTAAATAATTAATATTATAATCTCATATTTATGTATTCAATATACAGGTGTGTAAAAAAAATATCTAACTATAGAGCAATACGACAACGCAATGAACTGAGAAAAGATATTATAAACTTATATAAAATTAATTGACTACAACAATACGCTGTTGTTGGTATTAATAATGGCTGTTTGGTTCCAGTACAGTTTGGCAATAACTTTGATGTCTTTCTCATCTAGTTAGATTCTCTGCAAGGCGGTAATTAGTCTGGTATGCTGAACGCGATCAAATGCCTTTTCAAAATCAATGAGGATTTTCAATATTGTTGAAGGAGTGTTTGCATAGAAAATAGTGCTTCTCTAGTTCCAAGGCATCTTAGGAACGCGAACTGCTCTTGACTAATTATTTCTTCGCACTTGTTGTTAATTCGGTTTAGAAGAATATGCAACAGTATTTTAACGGCATGGTTCATTAAACTAATGAGTCTACAATCGCTACATTTCTTAACGTTTGGTTTTTTACGTAGAGCAATAAAGATCGATTTTAACCAGTCCGATGGAATTTCACTGGTATCATATATTTGATTGAAAAGTGCAGTGAGTTCTTTTATATTGTCATTTGAGAGTAATTTTAGCCATTCCCTGTATATTTGATCTGGTCCACTGGCTTTGTCGTTTTTGGCTTGGTGTATGGCTTTTTCCACTTCAGCTTTTAAGATTGATGGTCCTGTATTTGCACTTAAGTTAGGTAGTGATCCTCGATCATCCTTAAATAATGCTTGAATGTATTTTTCCCATTCCTCCATTACTTCGTCTTCTAGGGATAGTGCATGTCCTTCATTATTCGTTAACGTTATGGGTGTATTTCTTTTGTGTATTGTAACTTCTTTTATTTTCTTACGTGTGTTAAATTCGTCATGTTTTCGTTGCAATTCTTCTAGTTCCTCACATTTTGCTCGCATCCATAACTCTTTGGCTTCCCTGATTTTTCTTCGAATCAGATTATGCTATCGTTTATATTCTAAGTTATTTCTATTTTTAAGCTGTCTTCTTTCGTCCATCATTTCGAATATTTTATCTGTCATCCACGCTTGCTTTTTATAATGGGTGACAGTTCCACTTTGCGTTGCTGTATCGATGATACCACTCTTTATGTTATCCCATATTTCTTCGACTGTTGGTACATTGTATACTTGTGTGATGTTGTCTCGAATTTTTTCGTTTATTGTCTGTTCAAAGTGATGTTTAAATTCTTCTTCTTTTAGTTTTTGTCTATCGTATTTCTTTGTAATGGAAGGCTTTTTGATGGTCTTTAATTTTAGGTTGATTCTAGATGCCAGTAAATTGTGATCGGTGGCTGCGTCGGCACTTGGATATGTTTTAGTACATTTACATGAGTTTCGAAATCTACTGTTCATCATGATATAATCTATTTGGTTACGCATTACACTACCATGGATATCTCTCGGTGATATCCACGTATAGAGACGTCTTTTTGGTTGTTTAAAACATGTGTTGATGATAACAAAGTTTTCCTCTGGGCAGAACTCCACCAATCTATCACCTCTTTCGTTTGATATAAAGTTCTAACATTCCACGTAGCAATATGTTTTATTAATGACCTTTTTTTTATTTTTATTTTTCCCTCCGGAGATTCTTAGCACCCCTGTCCCATTAAAGAGATGCCGGAGACTAGGAGCCGTAGTATGATTTGTGTTTGTCATGGAGCTTTTCTTGGGAGATTTAGTGCTGTAGTTTCCCATTGCTTTCTGCACCGCAGTATCACAGCCAGTTAAATCATTATGGAATTGCCGCCTGTGGGTGTCTGTCGTCAAACCTGCTAGATGTCGTTCTAACAGCCTTGATTCAGTAATGGTATCACTGCTGCCTAATGCCTATCAGCCATTGTGACGCGCCGTGTCGGGGTTGAGGACATCCCCCGCCCAGTCTGTCTTACGCAAAGTATTGAGAGGCTCCTACTCAATTCAAAGTCCCTCCTCTACGCAAGCTGAGACCAGCACGGCAAAAAAAAAATAATGGAATAAATGATAAAAAATATGTCAAACATTTAAACAAGATATATTTTAATTTAATTTAAAAACCCACTTAGTGACTTAGTGGGTCTGTCCTATCCTTTTATTATTATTTTAATTGTGACGTATATATATATATATATATATATATATATATATATATATATATATATATATATATATATATATATATAAAACAAACTCGACGCACTGAAAAATGATTTCTAATCATCAGTTTATGGTTCTTGTAAACGATAAATAATATTAGTTCTTGTATATTTAAATGGAACATTTAAAAACGATTAAGTACGTACAAAACCATAATAAATACATTTGTATTAAATAAAAAAGAATTAACTCTTTATTTGGAGCCTTGAAGCATATATTTTTCTTCGAATCAGATTATGCTATCGTTTATATTCTAAGTTATTTCTATTTTTAAGCTGTCTTCTTTCGTCCATTATTTCGAATATTTTATCTGTCATCCACGCTTGCTTTTTATAATGGGTGACAGTTCCACTTTGCGTTGCTGTATCGATGATACCACTCTTTATGTTATCCCATATTTCTTCGACTGTTGGTACATTGTATACTTGTGTGATGTTGTCTCGAATTTTTTCGTTTATTGTCTGTTCAAAGTGATGTTTAAATTCTTCTTCTTTTAGTTTTTGTCTATCGTATTTCTTTGTAATGGAAGGCTTTTTGATGGTCTTTAATTTTAGGTTGATTCTAGATGCCAGTAAATTGTGATCGGTGGCTGCGTCGGCACTTGGATATGTCTTAGTACATTTATATGAGTTTCGAAATCTATTGTTAATCATGATATAATCTACTTGGTTACACATTACACTACCATGGCCATCTCTCGGTGATATCCACGTATAGAGACGTCTTTTTGGTTGTTTAAAACATGTGTTGGTGATAACAAAGTTTTCCTCTTGGCAGAACTCCACCAATCTATCACCTCTTTCGTTTCTTTTCCCAAGACAGAATCCTCCAGTAATTCTGGGAGTTATGTCTTCTCCTACTTTAGCGTTGAAGTCTCCCATTATTACACAAATTTCGTGTTTTTTTGTGTTATTTAGGGCTTGCTTTAATACATGGTAAAATTTATTAATTTTGTTGTCTGTACTGTTACTTGTAGGAGCGTATACTTGTATTAAGTTTATATTAATCTTACTTTTAATAGTTATCATCATTATTCGCTCTGAAAGAGGAACAAATTTGTCAACCAGGTTTTCAAGTCGTTCCTCAAGAATTATAGCAACACCATTTTCATGAACATTATCCGTTTTTCCGGAGTAATAAGTAATATAACCTCCACTTTTTACAGTTCCCGATCCGGTCCATCTAGCTTCGCTAATTCCAAGGACTTGCAGGCCCAGACGTTTCATTTCAAGTTGTACATTTTTTAGCTTTCCTGATTGATATTAAGTTCTAACATTCCACGTAGCAATATGTTTTATTAATGATCTATTTTTATTTTTATTTTTCACTCCGGAGATTCTTAGTACCCCTGTCCCATTAAAGGGACGCCGGAGACTCGGGGCCGTAGTATGATTTGTATTTGTCATGGAGCTTTTCTTGGGAGATTTAGTGCTGTAGTTTCCCATTGCTTTCTGCACCGCAGTATCACAGCCAGTTAAATCATTATGGGATTACCGCCTGTGGGTGTCTGTCGTCAAACCTGCTAGATGTCGTTCTAACAGCCTTGATTCAGTAATGGCATCACTGCTGCCTAATGCCATGCCCTCAGTTGATCGGCGGGTACTTATTTGGCTAAGCCTTATTCGTACCTGCCCTGCATATCTGTAGGAACATTCCCTATCAGCCATTTCGACGCGCCGTGTCGGGGTTGAGGACATCCCCCGCCCAGTCTGTCTTACGCAAAGTATTGAGAGGCTCCTACTCAATTCAAAGTCCCTCCTCTACGCAAGCTGAGACCAGCACGGCAAAAACAATAATAATGGAATAAATGATAAAACATATGTCAAACATTTAAACAAGATATATTTTAATTTAATTCAAAAACCCACTTAGTGACTTAGTGGGTCTGTCCTATCCTTTTATTATTATTTTAATTGTGACGTTTAATGTATACTTGTTAGCAATGAACTTTTACATACTTTGTAAAGTTTCTCTTTTAAACCTTATAATGTATTTGATAAAATATATATATATATATATATATATATATATATATATATATATATATATATATATGTATATAACGAAACTAAACTCGACGCATTGAAAAATAATTTCTAATCAAAAGTTTATGGTTCTTGTAAATTTAAATGGAACATTTAAAATGATTAGGTACGTACAAAAACCATAATAAATACATTTGTATTAAATAAAAAAGAATTAACTCTTTATTTGAAGCCTTGAAGCATATATAATATTATAAATAAACAGTTAACATTGAATTCCTAGTAAAATTCTTATTGAACCTACGCCTATGATTGTACATACTCGATTTGCTGTCTGTATTTCTATGAAACGTATAGGACTTCCGCTGATCTGGAAAAGCAAAACCGAATATCGGAAATTAGCAGAAGGCCGGAAAAAATTCGTTTTGCCAGTTGATGAAATTTTGCAATGAACTGGAAAGGAAATGAATACTGGTTGTTGGAAATTTGTCTCGAAAATTTCATTCCCAATGTTTTATTTGAAAAACATACTTTTTTGAAATACATAGTTTTACAAAATATTAAACAGTTGCAGGTTTCATATATGTATTTGATTTAAAATATGTTAAATATTTAAATAAAAACTGTGCAACAAAATCTATTTATTCGAGGAATTATTACTTATTTGTTTACTCAGATTTTTATTGTAATGGCTAATAGTATTATCTTGATATTTCCGTTAATATTCTTATATTTTCTTTCCTAAGAATAATTTAATAGACCGATATAAAGATTCAAATTTAAAACAAGTTGTAAAATATTCTTTACAGTGGTTTAACCAGAACTCACTAAAGTTAAAGTGCTATGGAAGGTAGTAGGTTCAATGGAAGCACTTGTGGCTACGGCTAGAGTACTGTTGACCAACTGTGACATGTACATGTTTTGTCTGCTATTAGAAAGCATTTGACAGAGTTAAACACAAACTAATAATATATGTATATATATATATATATATATATATATATATATATAATATATATATATATATATATATATATATATATATATATATATATATAATACAGTAGTGATCCTGCGTGAATAGTGAACAGTGCAGTAGTGTCTGGGGGCTCGGGAGACTGAGACCTCGGAAGCCCTAAGGAAGGCATCAAAGAGGATGCCGAAAGCTTGGCAAAATGGATTACGACGCGGTTCAACCCGGCAGACTGGCGAGTTTAATATTAATTTTAGTAATAATATTAATCTTAGCTCTAGGTTTTATTGTACTAACCGCGGAAATCTTTCCGAACATTATATATATATATATATATATATATATATATATATATATATATATATATATTGTCATACTTTTTCTTTTCCAACCAAAGAAAAATAAATAAAAAAATCCATCGAAATAAAATTTCAAGATATCAATATAAACAAATTGTATATAGTAATTTAAGATAAGATTTAGTGTAGATAAGAATAGAAATTTGTTTGGCAAACGACCTTTTTCCATTTCAAACAAAATTATCAAAAAACCTTTGTTTAGAATTAGAAGACATTTTACCTGTAAATTAATCTTTTCATTGTTTGTATAGTCGAGTATTAAATGACCATATTTTAATCTTTTGAAATATGTATAAATGATGTATTGAAAAAAAAAACCAATTTTAAAGTAAGCTATTTAGTTTTCTCTGAAACCGAAATTAAGGTTTTCCAAAATCATGGTAAACACAATTTAAGCTTTTTGATTGGACGGTCGTTTTTAAATGGGAATTTGGTGAGTCGACCATGAGAGAGGAGAAGTTAGTCATATTTTGGTCATCGAAAGAAAACAGTCGTTTGTCTCAAGATAGGGTGTGGTTCGTAAGTTTGGATACCGGCGTAACGAAAAAAAGTGAATAGTTTGAAGAAGGAGATAACAAGTGGATTAAAAGAGGCCCTTGTATCTACCGTGGGCATTTTATAAAGTATATGTGAAAGTATTCTTACGGCAGCAAGTTGACAAAAGGAGGTCCTGGTGTCATAAATAAGTAGCGGAGTTTGGAGAAGTGAATCAGGTGTTTTTTGTGTAGTCTGAAGGAGGTTTGCAGAGACGTAAAGAAGGAGCCGAGATGCCAAAGAGGGAGATCACATATTTGAGGAGACTGGACTTTTCTGGGTATGTTCCAAAATACAACTCAAGAAGAAAATAAACTGTAAGTGTTTGTACAATTGAATTTTATATCTGTGAAGGATCGTTTCGACATCATGGTCATTATCATTAAAATTTAAGAACTGAGGTTTTGTTAGGCTAATCAAAAGTTTAAAGTTTTGTGGTTTCTTTTTTCAAGTACAGAAAATTTTAAGTAAAATTGGTTTTTCACGTAATATAAATGTATGTAGCTTTATAATCTTATTATCATAATAATTTGATTTATTTTCTTGTATGCTGATTGATAAGATAACGACAGAATTTAATAATTGTTTTATTCGTCCATATAAAATAAAGAAACGTAAATCTGTGTAATATAATATATTTGTATTCTTATCCTTTTCTTCTCTATCCCGATAAAAGACAACTAGAAAATCTTTTGAATCCATCGAACACAGGTAATATAAGGATTATTTTACTTTTGATAACAAATAAGTTATAATTCTTTTTTATTGGCTCAATAAACTAAGTTTGAACTCAAAATAAACAATCATAACAATATATATATATATATATATATATATATATATATATATATATATATATATATATATATATATTTTAGTGGATTGTCTTGTGCTTAGGTTCATAAAAAAAAAATTTAGTTTGATACTAAGACATTTTTATATATTTTTTCCGACGTTTCGGCAGGAAATTCATGCCGTTTTCAAGAATATATATTGACTAAAAAAACATTTTATGACAGACATAATACGGTTTAAAAAATAAACTTTTGACTTACCAATCATGTAAAGATTCGGTATTAACAATTAAAATTAAACACATTAATCACAATTAATTTATTCACAATTAAAATAATATTAAAACATAGAATATACCCACTAAGTCACTACAAGTAAAATGTTTTTTAAATCTAATGTGTTGTTTATTGATGTTCGTTTATCGTTTAAACAATCAGTTATTTTAACATCATAGGCGTTCTGAGATTGACTTTTATGTGTTTTTAAATTAAGTTAAAATATATTTTGTTCAAATTTTTGACATCTTTTTTATCATTTATTGCGTTATTATTATTTTATATTTGTATAGACTCTAGAAGCTCTCTCTTTTTCCTGTTGGGTTCACTTTTTAGGATCTTGGTTTTCTCAAAATCAAATTTATGTTTTTTTTTCGTTTTCATATTTTGTGAGGGCGGTTGAGTTTTTTTTTGTCATATTTGTGGGAACGTATTCTTGAATTAAGTAGCTGACTGGTTTGTCCAATATAAACTCCATCACAATTCGAGAAGGAAATTTCATATACAACATGCGATCTTTTTAATAGAGGGGTTTTTGTTTTCAATCTTGTAAAATTCCTTTTTAAAAGATTGTGACCTTTATGAGCAACCGTAATATTATGTTTAGACAGAAGATTTGCAATTTGTTCTGATAATCCTTTTATATAAAGGAGAGACATATAGTTTTTTTTACCGTGTCGGTTTCATTGTTATTATTGTTATTGTAAAATTTATGCAGTCGCGATTTGAAAGTGTTGTCGATAAGGTGGTGTGGGTATGAATTAAGTGTTAGTGCTGTTTTTGCTTTTTTAATGGCCTGAGGTCTATTGATAGGATTGGATAATCTAATAGCTCTATCATCGAGTCCGATAACTACTGATTTCTTTTGAGACCTCTTGACCTTTTTGCAGTATATGGTCTCCAGGGGCCAATTGCTTAATTCCATCTTCCATCCTGATATCTTTCATTATGCCCAGCCCATTTCCATTTTAATTTCAATGCATGTTCGACAGCGTCTGTTGTTTCGGTTTTGCATCTTATCCACTCGTTCCTCTTTTTATCTCTCAACGATATTTCCAACATTTGTCTTTCCATAGCTCTTTGAGTTTTCTTTATTATATCTAAGTTGCTCTTGGTACACGTCCACGTCTGGGCACCATATGTCAGAACAGGTAGGACGCATGCATTAAATACCTTCGTTCAGATTCTACACAATATTAAAATACAATTGAAATGATTGTTTACTGTTGTAAAAGCTGTTACTACCATACTTTTTAAACTCGTTTGCTATTTGCTCTCTTCATATTTTTTAAATTTTTTATTTGTTAGGCTCTAATGCTTTATCCTTCAAGTGTTTCGTTAGTTTCCGTTGTTTTGTTGACTTATTTACATTACATTATACCCAACGTTAAGCGCGTGTCTAAGTATGACGTCGTTGAGAGCGTCAGGTGTCACCCATTTGTAAATTGTCGTATTCTTGCAAAATAAAATGTTTTTACAGAAAATAGGATGAAAAATAAATACATTCTGGTTACATTAACCAATTTTTATTTATATAGTTAAAAACAATATCCTATTTCTATTAAAAATCTGCGAAAAAGGGAAACAGAAATATTATCAGTCATCTAGGCATTGATTATAAATGTCTTTTAAATGATCAACGCATGCCCACTTGCAGCACTTTATACACCATCTCGGGTTTTTGTAGGTGCGTCCTGGAGCTCAGGTTCTAGAGAATTTATTAATAATTTTGCACGTCTAAGAATTTTTCTTGGAAGAGCCTGAAGAGAACGGTTTAAAATTTGGATTTTTATGAGCTGTCAACTTAACTCTTTCAGAAAATCAACCCTTCTCACCGTTTTATTAAACACTGCAGCATAGTATATATAAATGCATAACGAATGAATGGTGGCTATATTCAAAATATCGTAAAAGAGTACCGTAGGCCATTTGCTAGTATTGCAAGCAACGTTATTTTTTGCACAAGTTAATCAACAAGATCATGCCTGTCATAATCGTGTCATATTATATAGAACGACATTATCTCTGGATTGGAAAAGACAAACATTAGTAAATTCTATTTACTAATGTTTGTATTTTGAGCACGATTTTCGAAGTGGAAATTTAAACGTCAATAAACGTATTTTAACCTTTAATTGTGGCTTATTCCCATTTAAATAGTAATTACTTTAAAATTCCACATAAATAGCTTCAGAACAATACTAAATAACAACAATGCAACTAAAGTTAGAGCAGGAGACTAATTCACTGAAAATATTCCAACATTGGAAGGAATTAGACAAGGCGACAAGTCCGTTCTTGTTTAAAACAACATAGGCAAAATTATAAATAAAGTAACATCTCTCAATCTCGGATACAGAATGGACAACAAAAAAATTGGTATGGTGTATTACGCAGATAATGCAGCAATTATTGCCGAATCAGAAGATGAACTTCAGAGGCAGCTCTTTCAGTTCTTTCAAAAAAGCTGCCAATTAAATATGACCATTTCTACCAACAAAACTAAATGTATGACAATAGCAAAAGATCCGCTCAGGTGTAAGTTAGTGGTTGAGAACAACCCCATAGAACAGGTGATGCAATTCAGATATCTAGGCATAGATATAGCAAGCACACAAGACCCAGTAAAGGACCTAAGGAGTCAGATCAACAAAGCATCCGCAATGTCAGGATGTCTGCGGGAGATAGTCTGGTCAAATCCGTATATGCGCACAGATAGTAAAATTGGAATCTACAAGACTTGCATACGACCGATTATGACATATTTCATAGAAGTGCGCGAAGATACCAACAAAACGAACAAATGCTAAGGGTTGCCGAACTGAAAACCCTAAAAACAATAGTGGACAAAACAAGAAGAGACAGAGAGCAGTGCGAAATACAAACGTTAGAGAGCAGTGCAAAATTCAAGATATTGTAAGATGCAAAGGGCAGAGTAAGACGATTGGATGAGAATATACTCCCAAAAATTGCCCTAGAAAACAACCCGCACGGTTCAAGACCTCCCGGAAGACCACCTCAGAGATGGAGGGATAGTTGGCAATCTACCTCCCAGGAAACTAACCAGAGGTAGCTTTAGACTTAAACAGATCGAAATCCTCGATCCTTGCTAAGCTCTATTTTTCTTTTTCCTGCTTAGACATTTTCCGATTTTTTTCCCACAATAATATAAAAATAAAAATATTGTACAACAAAACCTTAAATAAATAATATGAATAATATATAAATATTTTAAAAATAAAAAATTATAAAACATGAACCTGATCTCAAATAGTAACGTAGTTAGGCATACGGGTGACGAGCGTTAACCAATAACGTTTATCCAGCCACAACAACTAACTCTCCGCTGATCTCAAGCAACTAAGATATTAAATAAACAAATTCTTCATCCTTAATATCAAGGTATATACGTGGTGATAAGGTCCAACCGTACCTGTTGAGTACAATGAGCGTAAATATATGCATGGATGGCCCTGTCACCCACACGACTAACGGAGAGTTAAGGTGTAATGTCTATGTAAATTTACAAAATGTACAATGTACAAAATAGACCAATTGAAGATCGATGTTTACCAGTTCACATAAAACTCAGTCTGGAGACTTAAGAAACTGGTGCGACGTACCTAATATCAGCCCAATAATAAAAAGAACTGAAGAATAATTCCTGTTTAATTTTCAACCGGCATGAAGACTGCATTCAAAAGGAAAAAAAAGAAACTCTCATAAATAAATATACAGGAATGAATGTTAATTAAAAAAGACAATCTCATCTTTGTGTTACTTGTTCGATGGAGATTTCTATTGAACTATGATTTTATGTCATTAAATAATCCATTTTTAAAATCATGCAAACTCTAAAATACCATTTTAAAGTTTGAATTGGAATTGAATTGAAGCAGATTGGAAGCTTTTTGCCAAACAAATAGAGTCAGATATAAACAAGTAAAACAACAATAATTAATGTCGAAGAATCTCTAGACAACTTGACCAAAATAATTATTAAGGAAGCTGAAAACGCAATCGGTAAAACAGCTCCAACGAAACGCTCCGCACCAGTTCCATGGTGGAACGAATCTTGTAAAAAGGTCATTAGAGAAAGTAAAACTGCCTTTAATAAATACAAAAGAAATAAATCACTTAAAAACCAACTAGAATATAATAGAACTCGAGCCATAACTAGACTTACAATAAACACAGCTAAACGTCAGTCTTGGATTGATTATGTTTCTAAAATAAACAGCTCTACTCCTATAAGTGAAATATGGAAGAAGATAAAACGAATATCGGGAAAAAATTTGAATTTAAAAATCAACTCACTTAATATTCAAGATAAGGTTATTACTAATGACAACGAAATCGCAGAAGAAATGGCTAACGCCTATAAACATAGGTCTAGTAATACCCAGTATAACCAGAGCTTTATCACACTTAAGCAACATGAAGAACATAAACTAATTATTGATTTCGACGAAATAGATAAAAGTCCTATAAACTCACCGTTTTCAATGGAAGAGTACAATGAAGCCCTTACCTCGTTTAAAGATTCGGCAGCGAGACCTGATGATATTCCGGTAAAATTTATAAGAAATGTACCTTCAAAGGCTCATCAGTACTTACTAAAGTTATTTTATTTAATATGGATGCAACATAAATTTCCATCAAAATGGTCAGAATCTATTATTATACCAATTTTAAAACCCAACAATCTAAAAAGTAATCCAAATTCATATAGACCAATATCTTTGACATGTGCTATGGGTAAATTAATGGAAAAAAATTGTAAATAAAAGGCTTTTATGGACTTTTGAGAATCGAAACCTAATAATTCCAAATCAAAGTGGTTTTCGTAAAAATCGGTCAACAATGGACAATATTTTAGCATAAAAAAATGACGTACTTGAAGCTTTTGCTGCCAATCAAAAATGCCTCGCAATATTTTTTGACATCAAGGGAGCATATGATACCACTTGGAAACACCTAATAGTTAAAAAACTACATAATTTAAATATCAAAGGACACTGGCTAGCTTTCATTAATAATTTCTTAACCAATCGATCATTCCATTTTAAAACTAATCGTATGCTATCATCAAAAACAAAACTAGAGAATGGTATTCCTCAAGGATCAGTTTTAAGCCCTACACTTTTTTTAGTAGCAATAAATGATGTCCTAGCCAATATGAACTCACCACTGAAAGGTCCCTTATATGCAGACGACCTTGTTATCTATGTGAGAAGCCAAAATATGGAAAATATCACGAGTATGCTACAAACGTTTTTACATCAACTAAAGGAATGGTCGCTAAATTGTGGATTTCAATTGTCTACAGAAAAAATACAATTTATATTATGCACAAAGAAAAGATACCCTAATCACTCTCTACTCTCACTATTTAACAAGCCTCTAGTTCGAAAAAATAATGTAAAATTTTTAGGAATGACATTCGACCAACATCTAAATCGGAAAGAACATTTAAAAAAATTTGCAATCGAATGCCAAGCAAGACTTAATATCTTTAAATCACTATCTAAAAAAGACTGGGGGCAGATAGACAAACTATGCTCTCTCTCTCTCTCTCTGTAGAACTCTAATCAGATCTAAATTAGACTATGGCGCGATAGCATATTTCCTTAACATTTTAGATTCAATACACAATACTGCACTCCGCATCGTCTTGGGAGCTTACAGAACCTCACCAATAGAAAGCCTGTATTGTGAAGCAGCTGAACCATCACTATATCACAGAAGAATGTACTTAAAGTTAACCTACGCAATTGAATCAAATGCAAATTTTAACAACCACACCTTCAAATATGATCTCCTTAACCGATTATCAACATGTTTCTCCAATAAACCACGTCTACATAAACCTTTCTACCACCGAATCAAAATAGATCTCTCATCACTGAACACCACCTTACCTCCTTGCTTTCCCGTTAGTTTTTGAACCTGCTGCACCATGGACTTTGGGAGTACATAAAATAATAACTACCCTAACATCATTGGACAAACACACTACTAACCATAGTATAATACATCAAAATCTGCAAAACTTATTATCAAAGTATACAAATTTCTCTCAAATTAATACAGATGCTTCAAAATCAACAGATGGTGTAAGAGCAGCAGTTATATCCTCTAATATGTGTCAAAAATATAAGTTGCCAATACACTATAGTACTCTTAATACAGAATTATATGCCATATACGAGGCACTCACATATATTATATCCTCACCAAATCAGAAATATATAATTTTGACTGATTCACTAAACTCACTACAATCTATAGGAAGAATATACCCAGAGAATCATATTCTTGAAAAAATAAAACAAAATCTTATAGAGATAGAAAATTGTAATAAGGAGGTAATCTTTATTTGGATCCCATCACATAATGGTATTTGAGGTAATGAAGAAGCAGATAAGTCTGCACGTGAAGCCGTCAATTCAGCTAACTCTATTATTATGAAATACGTGATAGCTAGTGATGTTTCAAGTGTTATCAAATCGCGGATCCTAAGTGAGTGGCAAAACCGGTGGGAATTTTTAGTGTCCAATCTTCGGGATATTAAACCGGACATTAAACCATGGATATGTTTCCCCACTAAAAGAAGGGATCAAGTGACAATAACTCGTCTTAGATTAGGTCATACCAGTGCCACGCACAAGTTCTTAATTACTAAAGGATCCGAACCAAAATGTGAGCAGTGTAACGTTAAACTCTCGGTGAAACATGTTGTGGTAGACTGTCCAGTTTTCTCCACAGCAAGAATCAATTATGGTATCTCAATAAACTTAGAGAAAGCACTTGGTGCAAATTGTTCATTCACAAATATGTTAAACTACTTAAAAGCTATTAATTTTGTTAATATATAATATATTTACTATTTTAAATCTGATTCTCGCCAATAACCTTCGTGTTGATGCGAATTTGTAAATAAAAAAAAAAGTTTGAATTATTATTAAAAATTTTAGTTCTTTCAGATACGAACATTCGTTATTAAATATTATACTCTTTTAAATTCATTTCTAGTTGGTATTTTCATATTTCTCGTTGAATTCTTTCACTGTGTAATAATAAAGTAGATTTTTACACAGTATATAATTTTTATTTTTTTTTTTCAGGTACTTATCAAGGACAATGGATGAGAGGTATGCGACATGGCTATGGTATAAGGAAGAGCGCCCCCTTCGGCAAGGCGTCGAAGTACAGGGCAAACAAAACACTGAGGGCGTCGTTAACATCTTTACGCAGCAACGAAGGTGCTCAAGGTGGTCCAAACCCCGAGTTAACAGATAAGAGAGACCGCAGGGTGGACGATTCACGGGGAGGTTTTGTATTGAAGATGAGTTCTGCTGAGCCAACAGCTCGACGGAGATCGTTGGGGTCGGGGAATGTGAAGAAGGGATTGTTTACTGTAAGTTAAATATTTTGTTAAATTTTTGAGTACATTTATAAAAACACATTGATTTACTAATATAGTCAAGACATATTATTGCTAAAATCTAATGTGTGTCCAAAACGCGTAAGTTCTGCTTCTTTGCAAATGCAATCAATTGATCTGCATTGATACCAATCACGAAGATTCTTCAACCATGAGTTCTGCCTTCGGCCATCAGATCTTCTTCCTTGAATCTATCCCTGTATTATGAGTCTCAAAATTTCATATTTTGGTCCCCTCATCATGTGGCCTAGGTATTCCAGTTTTCTGGTTTGTATAGTCGTGATTAGTTCTGTTTCTTTACCAACCCTCTCCAGTACTTTTTTATTTGTAATTCTATCAGTCCATAATAATTTTACATTCAATTGGCAAATTAATATCGCAAGGTTTTAAACCACTGTAGCCAGCTTCAACATCGTTTACAGAAGTCTTATTTTCCACTCTTCAAGGGTTAAAAAAGATTTTATTTAAAGAAAAGATTTTCTTTAAAGAAAAGATTTTCTTTAAAGTTTCCATAATGTTTTTTAAGAAGAAAAATTATTGTCGATTTATCGCCTTTGAGTTTGCAGCCAATAGGAAGTTGAGTAGGATTGATACATGTCAATTTTATTCCTCTCTTAACAGACTTGGCTTCACCGACGTCAACACAACAATTGGGCTCACCTCGTTTGTCGACTTATTTGCTATAATATCTTCGTAGTCAGAAGTTTTTAAAACAATGGATTTGGATAATAATGGATAAAATAAGGGATATTCAGGTGGTATAAAAGAATGTCCCACTACGGGAAATATTATGTTAATGGTCTTTATGTTTGGGGGAGCTTTCGTCATCAACCAAACAGAAAGCATGGTCATCATTATAATATTCTTATTTTGCCCCCCACATCCATCACCAAATATACGAATTGTATCGATTTCATTGGGAAAGTTAAACTTATTCAGTACATCCCAAACAGCTGAAGCTATCGAATTAGAATTTTTGGGAAAATATACCTCCGTCCAAATATAAGAATACCTAAATATTTTCTGGAATCAACTGTGCTGCTGATGATCCATGAATTACCGTAAAGTTGTAATAGTTAATTTGTTGACTAAAATAACTAGCTTGATCTGGAAGCTTAGGCAAAGGCACATTTTTCTGACAATCAAACGAAAAAAACCGCTGTATTTTCTAGCGGCTGCTTTAATAAGGCAAACAATGCCTTTGCTTTAAGTCTATGTATCCGTTGCTCGGTGATAATAATTTGCTTTTCTGAACTAGAAATATTTTCGTGTGTTAAAAAGCTAGTTTTGCTCCAAATACTTGTGTAAAATAATAATTAAAGTCTAGGGTTTTTTCAAAAATCTGCCTCACTGTAAAGATTTGGTCCGTTGTTGATTTATTGGATCGGTAGCCACACTGATATCCTTCGCCTATTCGTTCGGCGTAGGGAGTATTATTTTGTACATAAATTTATGCATATTTATGCATAACTTTTAAAAGGGTGTCGCTGCCGTTTTTAAAAAGTTCGACAAGAAGATTATCAAAACTAGCAGCTTTGTTATTTTTCAGTTTTCAAATGGCTTCTCTAATTTGTTCTTCGGTAAGGAGTGCCAGCCGATCATTTTCATTCATTCGAATCATGGAAGCCTCCCTCTTATTATTACTAAAGATGATGCAACTTTACATGTTGACTTCTTTTTAAATTGCTTCGTCTTGGAATGTGTTATTTTATCTGATGTGACTTGCTTGGCGTTTGTCGCATTTTCTACAGATGTTGTTTTTTTCGAAAGTGGTGGCCCGTGTTGCATCAGCACTGCCTTGACCTCCTTGCCTTTTTTATCTGAAATATGTTTTGCAGAGTCAGTTTACTATAATGAGGTAAAAGCTAACTTGACAACAGCATTTTTCGCATCTGATGCTTAAGGGGAAGAACCACGTTTCTCCTTAAGATCCCTTATGTCATTGTTAACCAGTTAGTGTTAGTCAAATATGTTATAGAGAAGGCAATATTATATCTCCTGTAAAATATTTAAAAAAACTATCACAACAAACGAAATTAACAGGTGCCTAACCTAACCAACAACGGTTTTAACAGGATAGCGCATTAGTTTACGGGGCGCAGACTTGGAATGATCTACTCCACAACCTGATTTGATATTATGATGTTACCTGATATGTCTATTTGAGCCATGTTGAACGATTCCGGATTAGATCAGAATATCCGCCACCAAATATTGGAGAATTACGACAAAGGATAATAACCTATTGCCATCATCTGAAATAATCACTGCTTGTAATGTAGTTATTAAATTGAAAAATCGTACTGTTGTGTTTTACAGTACCAATTATATACATAAGATCTTCTGTACAAATGTTTAACTAATTGTTTGCTATTATCTTTATGTTAAATGGTTGATTACGTTATACTATATGTTTTATCTATTGTTTTTACTTATAGTATTCTTTTGTAATAACAATATTATTTTAGGGACTGAAACTTAAGAAACAACGAAGTACGGGAGATCTGGAGAAGCGAGGGGGATCCGGAAGTATACGATCTACGGGATCCTCGGCCTCATGGGTTAGTACGGATTCTGCGCAGTCGGCAATGACCAACGCTTCCATACCGTCCGATTCCAACGCCAGTTTTGTTATTGAGGTAAATACATATTCATATTTATTTGTAGATTGTTTGGGTAATTATTTAATAATATTAGATCAAGTTGTTAAAATATCGTGTCGTTAGTTTGGCTATTTGTTCAGAAATTCAGTGACGAGCAACTCCACGAAATATTTTTTACACAATATTTTTGTAGAGAATAAAAACAGCTATGTAGTGACGTTGCAACAAGAAACAATTTAGGTTTTGATTAAAGAAATAAATATAAGAGTTATTCACAATCAATTTATTGTACCTTAGACTACCGGTTTTGAACACTAAAACTTAAACTTTGCTGTTCATTGTCAGCTCTCCGGAAAGGTTACTCTGCTTCTTCTTCTTTTTATGTAGACATGACTCTGACTGCTTTCTAAAGTGACTCCAGTACTAAGTGATCATTCCGTCATTGTTGTGGTCCTCACACTGATTGGTTTCCTATTGGGGAACCGTCTGTCGCCATCTTTACTACGCTATTTGCTGTTATTAGGCTTATAGGATAGTACGATTCTACTCTTCTCTTTCTTAACCAGCCCGTGATATTCTCTACCATGCATCTCTGTCGTATATCTGTATTTCTAGCTCTGTATAATATTGTCTTAAAATCGATTTTGCTAAGGTTTTTTGTCTTTGCGCTGTTTCTAGTATTCTTTTTTGTCCTCTTTGTGCCAGGTCGTGTTTCTGCCGCGTATGTCATTATTAGTCTGATGACTGTTTCGTAAATTTGGCTTTTAATTTCTTTCCCGATATTTGTATTTCTTCATATTGTTTCATTCAGGAAACCTGCGGTGCTGTTTGCCTTATTTACTTGATATTCTACTTCTGTTTCTAGCTTTCTGTAGCTAGATAGTGTGATGCCTAAATATTTAAACTTCTTCACTTGTTCTATTATCCAAACTCCAATTCATCTAATTCATCTTAGTAAATTTGCTGTTGTAACCATGCATTTTTTTCTTTTTTGGCTCCAATTGCGTCACTTGGTTCTTTTTCAACTTTTAGTTCTATAAGTTTTAATTATTATTAGAGGTATCTCTCTTGCGTACAATATCTGAATAAAGTCCTTTAATTTGACCTGGTCGACTGTCTTCTTAAGGTCCACGAAACATAGATATGCCGGTTTATTGATTTCTAATGATTTCTCTTGTACTCGCCTTATTAAAAATATAGCGTCGGTGCAGGATCTTCTCGACCTAAAATTTTGTTGTTATTATGTTGTTATCACGTTGGTTGCTAATTTTAATTTGTTATTATTATTATTGTTATTATTTATCATTAATAAATATTTGTTATTGTTATGTTTAATAAATTAATTCCTCTAAAATAAAAACGTTACTTAAATGCTAAAATTGAAAATGGTAACTATTAGGGTTTTATTAGGTATATTATAAAATATGTTAATATGTATTAGGTATGCATGGTTTAAAATAGTACTTACATGCCGATAAAAGGAATATAGTTAGATAGGTACATAATTATAACGCTCAATTATGCTAGGCTGTTGTCTGAGAGTCACCAACGTTATTCCACATCGAAAAAACAGTATTTTTTTTCGATTTTTCTTTGTATTTTATGTAGACTACCTCTCCAATAAAAAAAAAACTGCTTGAAAAGGGGAACTAAATTTGGTAGTCAAAGACAGTGTAGGCAAATTGGGTACCGGTAGCTTAGAAAATGTTGAAGACTTCTACACATCATTGTATAGCTCGCAAAGCCAGCCTAACGAAACAACAAAGGAGAACGTCGAAAGAAAAATAAAAAACGTGGGATCAGAAGTACTACCAACAACTGTCAAACCTGGATCCTAACCAAGGTAAACATAAATAAACTAGCCACAATAGAAAGAACAATGGAAAGAGCAATGTTAGGTATACGACTGTCAGATAAAAAAAGGAACGATTTTTTAATTTTTGGTATTTTTTTGTTTTTCAACACAATACTAACTCTTACCGCTGTCCAAGTTATTTATTTAAATTCATTTTTATATCCATTTTCCCAGATTCATATTTAAGTTCCTTTAGCTCGCAGAGTAGTTCCTCTGTATTTTTCCTTACGAGTACTATACCATCATTCATCAGCAAATTTTAGATAACTTAAAAATCTGCCATCGATGTTAATTCCGCGTTGTTCCCGTTTTAACTTCTCAAACAGATCTTCTAATGAAAGGGTTAACAATTTTGGAGAGATTCTATTTCTGTCTAACTCACCTTTTTGATCTTATTTTGCTTGTTGTTAGACCTTCTGCTAGGTTTATTTGCATAGTTGCATTATCACATATAGACTCTCACTTAGAGAAAATTAAAGCTTGTAATTGTAATTAAAGCTTGTAATCATAACGTATTATTTCAGATATATAACATATCTGCTCCTTCTAATTTTCTTCATCACTACTTTCATTACTAAGGGACAAGTTATCATTTTCGGATTCTGAGCTTGATGATGATTTCTTCTTGGTTTCATTTCGAGATGTAAAAGTTATTCTTCTTTTTGATAAACTCTTTTGCATAGAATCCGCAAATGCTTGCCTTTTAGTATTTTTAAGAGTAGTTGGTTTTCATTTTTTTTTAACTGTGATAATTAATATTTTTCCGGAGTGTCTGTCAATATGGGAGATTTCCTTCGTGGTGTTCCTTCACTAACTTTGTTGTGACAACAATGACGTTTTTGTGCAACAGGAGCAGACATACAAGGAGAATTAATTTTATTTCGGTTATTTAGAATACTAGAAGAGCTTTCGGTCTGATTAGCTAAAGCAACACTTGAAGAGGCTACAACATCACATAAACTAATCATGAATGTATTGCTTGTGTGAGTCCATTTCAAATAGGTAGAGAAATAATAAATAAGACTTACTCACAATCAATTTAATTTAACTATCAGACGACCGGTTTCGCTTTCTACAATATGCAAAGCATCCTCAGGTCTCGATACAAAGTTAAACAAATGATGCCGGTACTCTATTAATTGATTGATGGTAGAACATAGTTGAAACTACTATGTATTGTTGAATGGAGAACTCAATTCTGTTATTGCAGTTGTTTGACAGTAAACGGGAAGTTCTTGAGGAGATAGATTTGATCCAATGAAGAAGAGATTTGTGTGTGATTGTTTGTTAAATGAAAGTGATGTAATATACCATTGTATTATTAAAAGTTATTTATACTTATTCGAGAGACATATTTATGAAATGTGTGTTATTTATTGAGTGATTGTTTTATGAAGGTGACAGTTTTATGACAATGAATAAGTTTAGATGTAAAAGTTGTGTGGGTGTGCAATTATTTTCCACTTGTAGTTATCAAATTACTTTGATAAAGTTCTATTGGCAATTAGTAAATTATTGAAAAGTCAAGTAATTAAAATATTAGATAAAAACAATTAAGGACAATTTAAACACACTAAAACAGAAAACACTTAGAAGGGACGAAACAAACATTAAATTTAAAAGGGGGGAAGGACTTTATTGCACTACATCTCTGTCTTGGGCACAATGCAGAACTTCATTCATCATCAGAACTTCGTTCAGAAACATCATCATTAGTTCGTCACAGTTATTCATTTTAATGTAAAATAAATAAAATGCTTAGACAAGAGGGTTAGGATATAAAATGGTCACTCACAATGTAAACATATCTTTATTTGATATTTAACAGTATTTTAAATACTGCTTTCTGATTGGTTCCGGGAAAACAACGGGAACGAGAAAGTTAAAACATGGGAAACTTTCCCGTTCTCGTTACCGGAGCGGCTTCTCGTTCTCGGTTATTGTGCATCTAAACATTGATTTACGTAGAGGTTAACTTTTTTCCCGTTACCGTTTCTGTTCTCGTACCCGTTCCTAGGCAATTGTGCAGCCGCCTTTATAAATTTTTCCATAAGCTTAATACATGATTCTCACATTTTAAGTTGATAATCTGATCAGGACTTAATTTATATGTATTCCATATTTTTTAAAGTCTTTTCTTACTAAATTAATTTAGATTAATACTATAACTGTCAAAAACTGTAGTATTAGAATAATTTATATCCAGAGTTATTTATTATTTGAAGTAGTTGTAGCATGCATGTTTTATAGAACATAAATATTAGATCTACAATTTTTTTACGAGAATTTCGGACTTGGTAATTATGTCTCATATTGCGGATTTGGAATTCATAAATTATTAACATTTGTACTAAAAGATTAATGTTTTACATGATGTACGACTCCAATTGTTAAAATTTAGTGTCTATTTTACGATGACTGCTTAAAAAGTGGTGCCAGATACTGCGGTTTTGTTAATGCAGCAAAACTTAATCATCTCTACGCTAATGTGTGTTAGTGTGCTCTGGTAATAATAGATAAATAAAAACAAATGAACAAGGATTATCCGAAATAAATATTCAAGGTTGATCTTGGGTTGTTGCCAAAAAGTGAATATGAAATTTTGTAATAATGCCGTGCATCATCTGTATCCATATTTTTAATACCCTCCGATGTCCTGCTGAGAAATTTAAACGATATGTATAAAATGATAAAATTTATCAAGCGTTATAATATCATTTTGCATAATTTTGGCGAAACGTTTTCCAATATGGAGATTAAACTATATAAATAAATTTGTTATACTTCTGGCATATGTTTTTGTCTTGGCTAAGACCAATATTAATTTTCTTACATACATGTTTAACAGAACTCTCTTTCACTATACCCAATTTTGCTCTTCTCTAATGCCCGTTTCCAGGACGTTAATAGTATGAATTTCTTCGTAATCTGTCTTGATCCATATTTCGACTTTGAATGTGTCTTAACCATCTTAAATTATGTCCTATTTAATTTCATCGACCAATAAACTCGGTTTAATAAATAAATAGGAACATTATTTCTGAAAAAACCAAATAGATAAGAATGAGTAATGGTTTTTCTAAGTATGAACATTAGAGAGATATCGATAGATATGATAGCCATAGTCGGTTTTTAATAAACAATTATGTGAAAGGTACACGTATAGGAATTCTTTCAATACAAAACAAAACATACAGAATTCTGTATACAATCTTTTGTATACAGAATTTTAAAAGTAAGGAGAAAGCTTTTAAAAAATGAGGTTAGATAATAATCTTGATGTTCCCCAATATTACAAATTGTGTCTAGTAACGCCATTTCTGTCTTCTGTTTCCTGTGAATTTAATCTTCCTGTAGCTGATAACTCCTGCTAGTTAAAATTCGCAGTTTTTCCTCTTTTAAATTTAAACTGGTTTTCCTTGGTTTTAGTAAGTGATTATTTTGGCATGTTTCTAGTTGTTCGGAAAATGCGCTTTTTCCAGAAAGCATTTGCAGATATAATAGAATTGCATCTTCTTCTCTTGAGGAAATATATTGTGAATTCCTTCTGCTCCTGGTGCTCTGCTTCTTTGTAATCTTCTGATAATTTTAGCAGCTTCTGTTGGATTAATGTAGTCTTCTCCCTCTACTAAAAATTCGTTTCTCCTTTTTATTCTCTCGTCGCCTTTTATTTGCGGTGTTATTTGTTCTCTTTTTTGCTTTGCCTTCAGCATTTTCTACACGTTTTTAAGGTTTTCTTCTGCTTTCCTGATGTTTTTGTGCCACCTGTTTTCTGTGAGACTTCTATTATTATTTTTCATCGTCTTATTATTCTTTATTCGAATGGTTCGTCTCTGTACTCATTGAACCCTTGTCTTTTTGTCCTTTGGAAGGCTCTTGTTTCTCTCCTTGTTAATTACCTTTAGTTCGTTCGGTATCATTAGTCCTCTATTGTTCGTTATTCCATTAGGGATGTTTTCTTTCATATATTGCTGGATTATTTTGTTATTGCTTTTATTTTTCTTTCCACTTCTTCTGTTGACTAGGTCAAGTGTAAATAGAAAAAAATGTTAGTTATCCCTATTTTGATACCTACTGTTTTTAACTTTTCTGTGTTTAATACCATTTGTGATCCTTGGTAGTTGAGTATTCGTCTTGTCGAGTGATTCCGATATGCAGATAATGTCCGGATTTTGCCTTATTACTATCTCCTTAAGTTGAGTTGAGTTGAGTTGAGTTACCTGTTGAGTTGAAGTATCTATAGATATATTATTGGCATTGTAGATTTCTTCGTATTTTATAAAAATCATTAAATGATCTGCAAATGATTTGTGAGCTATTCTTGTAATACATCTAACACTTTATAGTCTTTAACTAAATAAGTGTAGGAGGAGAGAACTGCCAATAGTAGAAGAACATATTCTACTTAAACATTTTACCTTCTACATCACAATCATTCTTTTAATTACCAATTTCAAATTCTTCACGTTTAAAATAAAGGTCTTAAGATATCATTATTAGAATCTCAGTTAAAAAATTAAAAAATGCAGATACAATTCTGAATAGCCAACTTGAGACAAACGGTTGGTCCCCTACTTTTTTTCTTTTAATTGCCGTATTGCCAGATTCCAGTAAGAAGGTATCCATTGGATTCTGGCAGGCAACGTAGGGGAAATCAAGACACTCTGGTATCTTTCGGCTGAGAGGGATACTAAGCCAGAAGACACCAGGGTAGTGCCGGATTAACCGGCTAAAACCTTAACCACCGTTCCAGAGAGATGGTCTTGTCACTCAATAAACAAATAAAAATTTATATATAACCATACCTTTTACCGTAAATCAGAAAATGTTTAGACCTTAGATCATGAATTAATAAACAATATTAACTATAAATTCTTAGATCCCTGGCTTAATTTCCTCTTCTGTCCTCCTTTTCCTTTTTCTTCATCACCCCAGAAATCAGACAGTGTACTTCTCTCCATTCTTTCTCTCCTCTCAACATAATGTTTACAATATTTCTTTCATCCAGCCCGAAACCCATTCGCCTCTCGAAATCTCCCTTCTCATTTGCCCATCTCTGGCAGTTAAAAATGTGGACGGCAGCATCCGGTATCGCACAAACAGTACAGTCTGCCGGGGCAGATTTGCCTATTCTATTTGCGAAGGTGCCAAAACTACCATGTCCGGTCAGAAACTTCGTCAGAAAGTAGTCTAGTTTCCTAAACATACATTCTCACCACGGTCTCAGATCGGGAATAAGCTCCTTCGTTTACCTTGCCTTTCCATTATCATTCGCCCATTCTTTCTGCCACTCTACTATCGTTCTTTCTCTTTTATTCTCATGTATATTTACATCCATCCTCCTTGCATACATCCTCGCTCGCTCTTTACACAACAAAACGATCGGTATCACCGCTCCAATGATATTAGAGACCGTCCTATATGCACTAGACACCCTGAGGAGCATTCGTCTTTGAGAAGTCTCCAGCTTAGCGTATTTCGCAGTGTTTAGTACACTACACCACACAGGGACAGCGTAGGTTTTTACCGACTGGAAAACTCCATTTAACACCTTCCTTTTGGTGCTTCTTGGGCCTCCAATGTTTGGCATCAACTGTATCAACGCTTCCAGATTTCGGTTTGCCTTCTCTACTGTCTTTTGGATGTGTATTCCAAACCTTAGGCCTTCTGACAACCAGACTCTCAGATATTTAATTGATTTAACCGGTACAACCTCCACACCCTCCACTATAAAACGAAGAGAGGATCTTTCCCTGGTCCTTTTGAGAACTAAGACCTCAGATTTCTGAGGCGCTAGCTGTAGATCGTTCTCTCTGATCCACCTACTAATGCGACGCAGGGCTGTATTAGCCGCATTAGCCATGCCCGTTTTCTGACTCGCCTTCACAACCAGTGCTAGATCATCAGCATAAGCTACAAGAGTGCATCCCCTTGGCATCTGTAACCTCAACACCCCGTCGTACAGGACATTCCACAAGATGGTACCTAGTACTGAAACCTGTGGAACACCCTGCGACAAACTGATACTGGTATCTTTTTCTCTTATGGACTTGTCAGTGAAGTATCTGTCAATTACGTTGACCAGATATTCACTAACGCCCAATTCTCTAAGCCTATACATGATATTTTCCCATGATGCCATATTAAAGGTATTCTTGACATTGAACAGGATGAGAGTCACCCATCTTTTTGTATCCTGTGTAACTAAAGAGGTTACTTCTGTGACCGCATCTAAGGTGGATAATAATAATACAATTCTCAATGACCAATTTGGGACAAACGGTTGTTCCTCTTAGGACCTTATTTAGTGACTAGACTAGACTTAGTAAAGACTAGAAAGTGTTAGACGCGTAACAAAAATAACTTTAGCTCACTTGAGAAAGGCACTCTGGTGAAACAGCTGTAGTGATCGTAAATTGTAATAAAATTTGTAAAATTGTTGAAAACAAAAGTTTTCAGTGTTTTATTGCCATATATAAGTTTATTAGCGGATAAAATTACTACGAAATTATAGTTTGAAACTTACTTAATGAAAAGTATACGATATAGAGCATCGGAAGCTGTTTAATTTAGTAAATAGCTCACAACAATAAAAGCGAACAATAACTTGTTGACATGACAATGAAAACTGATTGAGCTATCAGAGTTGCCAATTCAAATTAATATATACTGGAGTTAATAGGTGTTCTATAATATTATAAAGTTATAAAGTTAAGATAATCAACTGACATACGACGGTTTCTTAGACTGAAAAAGAATAATTTTTCTACAATTTGGTATATTAAAGTCATACTCGTATTGCTAATTACAATGACGAAAATAAACCATTTAAACAGGATTATAGAATAATTTTTTTTACATTATTGTCTTGGGAAAATATGTAGTTTTAATTCCAAATAAACATTTTTTAAATTTTATTTACATGACGTTCATTAATAACTGTTAATTTTGTTTACAGGACGAAACTATGGATCCAAGTGTTGTAGAAACATATATGGGGGAATGGAAAAACGATAAGAGATCAGGTTACGGTATTAGCGAACGATCAGATGGTCTTAAGTACGAAGGTGAATGGTATAATAACAAAAAGTATGGCTACGGTGTCACCACTTTTAGTAACGGCGAAAAAGAGGAAGGGAAATATAAAAATAATGTTTTAATAACTAGTCAAAAGAAAAAGCTTTTTTTAATGAGAAGTGCTAAATTTAGGGAAAGGATAGATGCTGCTGTAAATGCTGCCCAACGAGCTTCAAAAATAGCATTACAAAAATCCGATATAGCTATCAATCGAACAGCTACAGCTAGGGGAAAGGCTGAGCAAGCTGACATAGCTGCAGCTCATGCTAGAGAAGATTCAGATATTGCGGAAGGAGTTGCTAAGCAGTATGCGCCAGATTTTAAACAACCAGGTTTGGAGAGGTTAAAGGCTAGACAAAATAAATATAGGGAAATGCAAATGCAAAATCAGAGCATCGATATGGATAAGAAACCTACAATGAACTCCATTAACCAAATGTCTAATATGCCTCACCAAATTCCGAACCAAATCCCCAACCAAATACCCAATAAAGCAACCCAAATGTCTAACCAATCCCAATATAAAATGGGATGGACGAATCCTAGCCAATCTAGTCAAAACCAAAGTAACAGTTACTCGCAGCAACCTTCCAATCCATACCCTCAAGCGCAGTACTTAGATCCTAATGTTAAAACGAACAACCCCTATAACAATCCTTCCAGTAGTAATCCTTATAATAGTGCCAGTAATCCTTCCCAAACACTTGTAAATGACCATGGACCACTCCATCCCAATAACCCTGCTGATATAACGCACGACATAGGCTTTAAATCATCACCTAATACTGAAATTGGTTTCAAGGGAACTAACCAGGAAATTGGTTTTAAAAATGCCGTTTCGCCGAGAAACTCAATACCCACGGAAGAAACCATGCAGGGTAATGCTATAAGGAGAATGTCAAGGAGGGTATCGGGAGATCGACCATACTTAGGAAATATCGGACAGCAGTCCTCAATAGACCATTTTGACCATTACAAGAGGCCGCCTAGTAGAGACTCCAGCGTTGATAGGTAAATTAATTTGTTATTATTAAAAGCTTATAAATGTTTACTTTGCGACTCACACATATATTTTTCTTCTCTTTGACTAACATTGTTCATCATGCTCTGCTTATCTCCAAGTACTGAATTCTGATTTAGTATTAAATTAAGTTTTAATCTACAGTTTACTATTAAGGGTTTTTTCGGTAAGCTGTTGCCAATATATATGAATATTCATATCTCATTTTTGTCCATTTATCAAAAGATCATTCTTAAAGTATTTTTTTTAAGAGTTGAATGCCCAAAATGCATGACATATTGGTCTAATCACGGTTTCATACATCTCAATCTTCGATTCAGGGTGTACAGTTTTAGAACGAAACATGTGAGTCAAATGTGAATTTCTGTTTATGTTATTCACTCTATAAAGATCTTCCTGAGAATTCTATAGATACAAAAAGTTACCAATGGTGAGGTACTTTTTTCGAATTTCGAAATTTTCGATTCTTATTGCACCGTCTCCTTTTGAAGAATTTCCTTCGAAAGGAAAAGAATTAATCTTTATAGATATATGATGATTTTTACTGCTTCAATATCTTTGTGTATATTGTGTGTCCCGATGTTAAGATTTTTGCAAACAAAATCCTCCGTCTTTTTCATAAAGAGCAAATCCTAAATTTTTTAATTTTAACAATTTTCCAAAAGTTTCTTTTTGAAAATAACAAAACATTTCAACCTTATCTTAAATAACAAGAAAATATTAAACTTTGAGAGTATACAAGGCAACTATCGAACACGGTGATTAATTTACTCTTGCCCAAGTACTTTCGATCAATCGATCATCTTCAGGGGCATTTCCTCAGTTGTGGTCTATCCGACATAGTAGAATGTCATAAATGTAAAATTTGGACATAACAATACAAAATACAATACACTAAGACAAACAAACACTTTAAAATTTATAAGGAGAAGCTACATGTTGTATAGAAGCCGGAGACAGAATTCTATACAACATGTAGCTTCTCCTTATATATTTTAAAGTGTTTGTTTGTCTTAATGTATTGTATTTTGTATTGTTATGTCCAAATTTTACATTTATAACATTCTACTATGTCGGATAGGCCACAACTGACGAAATGCCCCTGAAGATGATCGATTGATCAAAAGTACTTGGGCAAGATTAAATTAATCACCGTGTTCGATAGTTGCCTTGTATACTCTCAAAGTTTAATTATTCGAACATTCAACCTTATATTGAAGAAAATATTCCACCTGAGTGATAATTGGATACCGAATACCGAGTGCCAAATACCGAATGAACTTCTAAAGTACAAATGATCGGATATTACCAAAAAACTATTGAATCTACTGAAAGCTCGAAACAAAAGTTAAAGTTCAAATGAACAGAGCAAACAGAGCCGCAGGTTGCCATTATTTAACAATATGGAGAAATAAAAATATCGGGAAAGAAATTAAAAGCAGAATTTACAAAACAGTCAAACCAATCTTAACGTACGCAGCAGAAACACGATCTGATATAGACAAGACAAAAAAATTTATACCATTACACCAAAATAATTCGACTAGATTATTGACAATGAAAACCCTTGAAAATGTGAAGAAAATATTCATTAAATAAAGGTAGTTTGTGCAACAGCTTACCTATCTTTTAAGATATAAGAAGTTGCAAACCTCCTTGTGAGTGTATACTTTGATCAACTATTAAAAATATGAAGCCAAAGATGGTGATCGCGATAGTTTAGGATATTCTTAACAATTCAAAAGTTGTTTAGAAATGAAAAATGTAAATAAAAATACAAATTTGTAAAAAAATAATAAATAAGACTTACAATCAGTTTAATTTAACTATCTAGACGGCCGGTTTCGCTTTCTACAATATGTAAAGCATCTTCAGGTCTCGATACAAAGCTAATTAAATGCTGGAAAAGTAATAAAACCTGGAATGCAAAATCACTCTTTATGTCAGGAAAATCTCATAACATCGTGAAAGAAATGAAAATAATGGGAGTCAACATTCTCGGAGTCAGTGAAGTTAGATGGCCTGGATCTGGACAGACAAACATCGATAACCATGTGATATACTATGCTGGTAATAACGATCCTCATCATTATAACGGAGTTGCATTTATAGTTGACCAGAAAAGCAGTAAATGTATAAAGAACTTTATACCTATATCTGATAGAGTAGCTATGCTACAAATTAATACCACTCCTCGTAATATTAACTTTATTTAAGTAGATGCTCCTACAGCAGAAAAACCAGAAAGAGAAGTACAAGAATTCTACCAAGAGATCAAACAGCTAATGAAGATCACAAAGAAAAATGCTGTAAACATTATTATGGAAGATTTTAATGCCAAAGTAGGTGAAGGGCGGACCGAAGACGTAGTAGGAATCTTTGGTTTGGGCCAAAGAATTGATAGAGGAAAAATACTGGTCCGATTTTGCCAAGAAGAAAGTCTAATGATCGCAGACACCTGGTTTAAACAACCCAAAAGAAGATTATATACATGGAAAGCACCTGGCGATAATCAAAACCGCATATTAAGAAACCAGATGGATTATATATTAATTGACAAACGTTATAGAAATGGAATTAGGGGAGTTAAAACCTATCCCGGGACAGACATCGGTTCCGACCACAATCCTGTTGTTGGTAAAATTTCAATCAAACTAAAGAAAATCAAATATAGAGAGAAGATAAAACCTAGCCTCGAAAAACTTAAAAATCCAGTAGTACAGGCAGAAATAGAGAAAACACTTAATGATACACTCAAAGAAAAGTTCAGTGAATAACTTGCGGAAGCAGAAAAAACAATAGAAGGTAATTAGCACATCTTCCAAACAACTATACAAAGAGAACAACTACAAGACAACGTCAGAAAAACAAAGAATACATGGATGACAGAAGAAGTCATAGAACTGATGGACATAAGGAGATCTTACAAAAATAGCAATGAAGAAAAATATAAAGAAACCCAGAGAATCATCCGAAACAAAATTAGGAAAGCCAAAGAAGAATGGATGAGCAGCAAGTGTGAGGAACTGGGAGATTCACTAAAAGGCATGACTACTTTAATGCATACAAAAAGATTAAGGAAGTCAAAAATATGAAGAAAAAAATCACTACAACATCCTGTAGTAGGTGATAACAACGAAATAGTATCTAGTCCAGAAAATGTAGGAGATATGTGGGAAAATGCATCGAAGATTTGTATGATGACGAGAGAACAGAACCACAAATGAATATAGTACAAGAAACAATACTTGATATATTAACATCGGAAGTTACAAAAACAATCAATACGGCAAAGCCACCAAATGCCTCAGATCCAGATGAAATATACGTAAGAAAATCTTCAGACATAACCAATATTATTTAACAAAATATATACCACTGGAATCTTTCCAGAAGACTGGCTTAGATTGATATTTATACATATACCCAAGAAAAATGAAGCAAATAGATGCTCACAGTTCAGATTAATTAGCCTGATGAGCCATTTTCTGAAAATTTTACTCAAAATTGTACATCAACGAATATACAGAGAATGCGAAAGAAACTTGAGCGACAATCAATTTGGATTTCGTATGGTGCTTGGTACAAGGGAGGCATTATTTGGCCTCCAGATATTACTACAAAAATGCCGAAATCAGCGGAAAGACGTGTTTCTCTGTTTTATCGACAACAAAAAAGCGTTTGCTCTAGTAAAACACACAGAACTCATAGAAACCCTAACACAACATGGTATAGACCATAACACTGTAGCAATTATTAAAAAACTATATTGGGATCAAATGGCGTCTATCAAAATAGACAATCGTCTGACAGCAGAATTGCCAATAAAAAAAAAAGATTTCGCCAGGGCTGTGTACTTTCTCCACTGATATTTAATATATATTCCGAAAAGATCTTTCAAAATGCCCTCGAAAATATTGAAGAAGGAATAAAAATCAACGGAGAATACGTAAACAACTTAAGATACGCAGACGACACCGTCATTATTGCGGACAGTACTGAGGGTTTACAACGACTTTTGAATGTCATAACCAGAGAGGGAAATAGCTTGGCACTAAATATAAACACAAATAAAACAAAAGTAATGGCTGTTACACGTGCACCAAATGTCTACATTAATATTCGTATCTATAACAAACATATAGAACCAGTACAAAGATTCCAGTATCTTGGTTGTTGGATAACAAACGATCTTGACCACGAGGTCGAGATACGTGCTCGTATAGAATATGCTAGGTCCGCATTTCAACGAATGAAAAAATTCCTAATAAACTCTACATGATCGATGGATATCCGATACTAATTTGTAAAAACGTTTATTTATTCCATATTGCTATACGGAGTGGAAACATGGATTCTCGGAATTACAAGTATGAGGTGTGTAGAAGCCTTTGAGATGTGGGTTTTTCGAAGGATGCTGAAGATCACGTGCACGAGCACGTGACCAACAACGAGGTGCTAAGAAGAATGGGTACTGAGAGAGAACTCCTAAATATTGTAAAAAACAAAAAAAAAACGGATTATCTAGGACATATTTACAAAGGAGAAAAATACAACTTCCTACGACTTATAATGGAAGGGAAAGTGGAAGGAAGAAGAGGTCCAGGAAGAAGAAAATGCTCCTGGTTGAAGAATGTAAGAGAGTGGACAGGTATAGACACACATTCGATACTAACGACAGTTCAAGATAGAGAGCAATTTTCTGTAGTTATAGCCAACCTTCAGTAATGGAAAAGGCACCTTAAGAAGAAGATAGATGATGAAGTCCACCATTGCGGTTATTAGTCGGATGTTATTTGGGGTAAATGTTGAAACTGCATAAGAATAACTAACTAGCTGATTACGAATGGGTTGTGGGCTGTTTAAAATCAATGAAAATATTATGAACGTCAATGTTTTTTTACAACTGTTACATGTCCACTTTCTTCTATTTTAAAAATCAATCAAAAGACTGATATTTTTTGTACACACTTATGACAAGTCGAAAGAAAATGCAAAAAAGTATTTTTAAAGTGTGTATATTATAGGCAATTCCTAGCTGAGCGCTTTCGGCTTTACAAAGCCATCATCAGAGCTATGG
This sequence comes from Diabrotica balteata, assembly GCA_918026665.1. NCBI lineage: Eukaryota > Metazoa > Arthropoda > Insecta > Coleoptera > Chrysomelidae > Diabrotica > Diabrotica balteata. The sequence continues at coordinate 31,935,724 of OU898283.1, forward strand.
TCAATTTTTTAAATACCACTACAAAGGAGAGATCTCATTTCCTTATATTTCAAAATTATGATTTTTTAAGTGGTTGAAATTCTTAAAATATATAAAAAAACATATAAAAAGCCGACACTGGACTTCACAAACACGTTCTGTCTACATCTTCACATCAATCAATGGTCGGGTTCTTACACCCGTACCATGACAAAAAATTTTTTTCAATCAATTTTTTAACGTGTTTGTGAAGTCCAGTGTCGGCTTTTTATATGTTTTTTATATATTTTAAGAATTTCAACCACTTAAAAAATCATAATTTTGAAATATAAGCAAATGAGATCTCTCCTTTGTAGTGGTATTTAAAAAATTGACCATAGCTCTGATGATGGCTTTGTAAAGCCGAAAGCGCTCAGCTAGGAATTGCCTAAAATATACACACTTCAAAAATACTTTTTTGCATTTTCTTTCGACTCTTCTATTTTAGTTTTTACTGTTACCATTGTCGTCCAAAATCTTTGTGTTATTTTGAAGTTATCTAATTTGTCAGTTTATTTGTAATATTACTTATTGACTATTTTAAAGTAGGTACCGATATTTTTTGTATTTGTTTTTTCTAGTCCACATTTTACTAACATTTCTGGTTTCTTATTTTTTATTACACTTCACGAATTTGCACCTGTTTTGGAGTATCGATAAACACTCGACAGTCAATGGTCCACTCTAGTGTATAGTATAAAAACGACAATAAATTGCTCTAGTAATAAAAACATTTTTGGTAAAATCTTCAAGAAGAAAAGATCTTCCTGAGGGTAGTAAGTTTGAAATTCTAGACATTATATATAAAATAAGTGATAAGAAAAAACATGTTTCCGTAGAGACGGTGTTTAAAAAAAATAGAAGATAGCAATACATTCGAAACTTCCAGAGTGGGTCTCTGGAGAGTTTTCAAACAGACTGGGTTTAGATTCAAAATGAAAGACAATAGAAAAACCTTGTGTTAAATAGCTGGTGTCGTTAACAAAAGAATCGAGTTTTAAGAATCTGCAATAATTTAAAAAAAATAATATTTTTTTGTTAAGATAAAACGTGGATTTTTGGATGAACGCTAAAGTTGGAATAAAACAGATAATATTATACTGAGAAAAAAGGGAAATATTTTATTACATGCAAGTGAAATTCATGGTTTTGTTATTGGAGCGTATCTTGTGTTTTCATCAAAATTAAAATCGGGTAATTATCACGATAACATGAATACAGAAATATTGGGAGAATTTGCCATTAACTTTCTTAGCATATTATACCGTTAAAGTCACAGGTTTTATCCCTAATGGAAAATAACCATACATTTGTAAAATATACTTCAGCAACAAAGAATCAAGTGCCTAATGACTAATAATCAAAGAACTTGCATTTATACTTTTTGTTTTTTATGATCAGTTTTTTCAATTTTTCTTATGAGAACTTGCATTTGTTACGTATGATTTTATTTGTTATATTTCAGGTATTCTCGAGCAACAGGTAGATTAAGTAACACAATGAGCTCAAGGCAACCGTCAGTAGATCGTGCGCCGGTAAACAGATCCACCGAAACTCCTGACCGAACACTTCGAGCGCCTTCAACAGCCCGAGGTAGTACTCCGGCGCCACCCGGTCTGACTAACCCCTCACCGGCAGCCAAAAACGGATCTGTGATGACTGGTAATGCTGCGAAAATGACCGGCAATAACGCCAAATTGACCGGAAACAGTACTACTCCTGTTCCACCTTTCGAAGATATTATTATGAGAAAGCGAGGATTGGGTCAAGACATCGTGCCATCTCCTAATCAGCCTAAGAGGACGGAAAGCTTGTTTATACCTGGACAACAAGCCGCACCAGTTGCTGCTAAAGTCAGTGTTCCTCAGGTGTGTATCGTGTGGTAGCTAGTTTAGTTTACATAGTTTGGTTTGGCTTAAAGATAACTGAAAAAAATAATAAGGTTTTTTTACTTATATATGTTTATTATGTTTATGAAAATATACTAAGTATCTCAATATCAGTATTTGAATATAAGAAAGATATTTTGCATCGCATGATTCTTTAAATTAATATATTTTTAGGAATTAACCACGGAAGCTCTCAGAAATGTTTTAGCAGACGTTTCAACTTCCATCTCGCATGATTTTTACATGTTATTTGAGATATTTTAGAGGATAAGAAACCTATTTTTTATTGATATGACATCTTTTAATGTTATATACTAAGAGGGAATATTATATATATATATATAGGAAATATATAAGACGAAGTGGATAATGTACTTAGTCTAACAAACAGTTTAATCTGTTATTCCTAATTATGTTTGAAAATTTATATATTGAAGAAACAGATTTGTTTTTTTCTTAACGCATTTAAAAAATATATTTTTATATATTATATATGGAACTTTGTAATTGCTCCATATAATTAAATTATAACATTATATTGAAGTGGTCTTTAATATTAAAAATCTATATATTTTCCAAATCAAAAGAATGGTTATTTTTCAAGGAATGCTTGGTCAAGGTTTTTATGCGCTATAATTCGTCTACGTAAATATTGATGCGTCTGTCCAAGATATAAGGAGTTAAATTTTTTATATTTTATTTCATAAACTACAGCAGATGGCTTGTCTTTATTGACAATATATTTGAATTTTGAAAAATATTTGCTAAATGTTTTTGGTGATTTATATTCTATATTTATGTTATACCTTCAATGTTTTTTGGAGAAAAACCATTAATGTATGGCAATTATCTATTCTTATCTTATTCTTATCTATTATTGTTATTGTTTCGACTACTTTTATGTCAGTTAATTTTAGGATTATTGGTATAGGAATTTTAAATGCTAAATCTTTTTTTATGAGATTCCTTATTCCTTAAAATTTCTTATTTAAAAAGGCTTTGCTGTTAAAAATCTTTTTAATAAATCTCATAAAATTAATAACTTGTTGCTTGTTGTCGATCGATACGTGTGCATTTTTTCCCAGCATCCAGTAAAGTTTTCTGTATAAAACTCCTAGTTGTAGTCTTATCTTGTCCACATATGTTTGGTTCATGTTAATCGTTTGTCCAGACGAATGACTAGATATTTTACGTCATCTTTTTGGACTAAAGGATGTCCATCGAGGTTAACTTGTGGACATATACCTCTTCTTAGAGTAAATGTAATATGTGTAGATTTTGAGAGAATAAATTTTCCAGAGTTTAAATCATTTATAACTTTTGTTTAGATATAGTTATCTCTGATACAGTTTATATACAGTATCTCTGATGCTATTGTTGGGTTTTTATAAGTTGTTAGGAAAGCAGTATCATCTACAAATGTTGCAATCCTAGAACAAGTAATGGAAATAAAATACCTTGTATTTACGCTGTCCAGCTATATAAATATGGAAAGGGAAGTTAGAGATCAAGTACGAAAAGCAAATAGACTTACAGGATTATATGGTGAAACACAATAAAAAGGGCTGGAGACATCAGACGACAATCTAACGTACAGTGTTTATTCGAGTAAATACTACACAGAAAGAAGTAGAATGGAGAAGACCGGAGTGGTCAAAACTGCAAGAGACAAATCACCAAATGGTACAAGTATCAACTAAACTACAAGCAGAGATTCTTTTAGCGACCAGGAAGAATATGTTGCTTCGATTTATACTGTAGCTTTTTGATTATTACAAGTTCTTTTTAGTTCTATGCTTTTTATCGATCGTTGAATATCATGTTGGCCACCATATTTGCTATCGTGACTTTATTGACAGCGGCTCTCAATAAAGATGAAGTCGATTTTCTGTACCATTGTGTTGATTAAAGTAAAGTTTATTAATCATTCGTGTCTTAACTACCTAAATTTGATATTTAAAGAAGTCGTATAAGTTGTTCATATCAATTCATATTATATGCTTTCTTGTAATGACTGTAGCAAGTCTCTTTCTCTTCAATCCTGACCCCCCAGGGGGAGTGTAGTGGTCGACGTGATGTTGTGTATTGTCCGTCTCCAGAGATCTTTGTCTCTGGTCATTTCTTTTAATTCATGCATAGGTCTTTGGCATATTCCTATAATTTGATCTATCCATCTTGTTGAGGATCTTCCTCGTGATCTTCGGCCTTCTACCTTTCCTTGTATTATGAGTCTTTCCATATTTTCTGTGTTTGCTCTTATAACATGCCCAAAATATTTTAATTGTTGGAGATGGACTTTACTAGAGAGACGTTGGCTAACTTTTAGCTCTCTTAAAATTGAATTATTTGTTCTACTTGTTGATTGTTCTATTTCTTGTTGAAATCCGTAGGTCAGTATTGGAAATTCTTTATCGCTCTTGAAATTAAACATTCCTTTCATATTTTGGTCATTTTTGCTGTGGCAACTTTTGCTAGATCACATATATGTTTAGTCTCTTCTTGTAGTGACCCTGTGTTCGTAATTAATGATCCCAGATATAAGTATGAGCTCACAATCTCGAACCGGTCAATTGTGGTTATGTGTGGATGATTGTTGTGTAGTCTATCCACTATCATGATCTTTGTCTTTGATATGTTTAATTGCAGATCAAATATTTGACTTTCGTTTTCGATCAGTCGTATAAGTTCCATCAGCTCTGCTTGACTATTTGCAAGAAGGGCTGTGTCCTCTGCGAAACGTAGGTTTTTTAGTTTATGACCATTTATTGAGATGCCCTTTTCCCATCCTTCAAGTGCTCTTCGAATAATATACTCTCCATATATGTTGAATAATTGTGGAGATAGTATACTTCCTTGTCTGACACCCCGTTCAGGATGAAACTCGTTCTAAAGTGTGTCAAGTACTTTAACTGATCCAGTAGTGTGTTCATATAGTTCAGTTATAAGCGTAATTAGATGTTGTGGTACGCCTACTTCTTTTAGTATTCGCCATAAGTGTCTCCACTTGACCCTGTCGAACGCTTTACGGTAATCTATAAAACAGATGTATAGTGGGATGTTGAATTCCCTAGATTTCTCAATTATCTATCTTATATTCAGCAGGTGTTCTCGAGTGCCTCTACCTTTGGTAAATCCAGTTTGCTCTTGTGAAATTTCTCTTTGAAGGAATGTCTCTCAGTCTCTCATTGATTATATGTAGCATTATCTGGCTGGCATGGGATATAAGAGAGATAGTTCTATAATTGTCGCATTTATGGAAGCTGCCTTTTTTATGTATGGTCGTTATTGTAGATTTTGTCTAGTCTTCAGGCCATTGTTTGGAATGCCATATTTGGTTACAGAGTAGATGAAGTAACTTTACGCTGGTTTCTTCTGTGGCTTTAAGCATTTCTGCTGTTATCATATCTGGACCTGGTGCTTTGTTATATTTGAGCTTGTTGATAGTTTGTCTTACTTCATTTTCAAGTATATCAGGTTCTTCTTTCACCTCGTCAGAGATTTGGCTAACAAGCTCTTGGCCTTGATCATCTTTATATATGTCCCTGCAATACGATCTCCATGTCTCTGCTATGTCTTCTTTGTTTGTTCTCAGGGTTCCAGTGTTATCTTCAATGGCCCAAGTTCTGGCTCTGAAGTCTCTTGTCAGGTAGCGTATTTTTCTAAATAGATCTCTCGGCTGATTATTCTGACCATGTCTCTCAATTTCTTTGCATATACTTTGATAGTACTGTTTTTTGTCGGCCTTACATCTTCGTTTTATTTCTTTATTGAGGTTTCTTAAATTAGCTTTTAGTAGATAGTATATAGAAGTATATAGTGGAAGTAGATAGTAGTATATAGTAGCAAGTATAGTTCTTAATCTTAACTTTTCTGAATTCAAATTACAATAAATTATATCCAATGTAATATTATTTTTTTGTAAGACTTTGCATATTTTCGTTGTATACAGCGTTGGTGTACACACTTTATACAAAAACTTACCTTTTATATAGGTAGTTTGAACTCTTACAAATACACTTATCAAACATAATTTACGAAACCTACGCTTGCTTTACGGCTGAACTATAATGGATTTGCCGCTTAATTTACCCAGTAGAAGTAAAGTATGATATTGTGAAACCTTATTATTTTTTGTAGTGTTTGGCAACTTAGCTAAGAGTGATGACATTTTTTACATATGAGCATTGATTTAAAATAACTAAAAGTTGATCTATGACTTAACACATCTGTTAACCTAGGTTTCGGGATTCATTAATATTTTTATTACTATTTTTAATGTAAATTCGTAAGATTCCGTCGACCCAATGACGTCAGAAGGTTATTTTGAGTTCTTTAAGATTTTTTAAATTTATTTGTTTAGTCACTTTTACTCCGACTTATACTTAAGCGAAATTAAACAAAAATATTTTTTTGTAAAGTACATATATATATATATATATATATATATATATATATATATATATTGATTTATAGTATCAGCGATTGGTATAAGAAAATGAAACTCTATTTGTTCCATGTCTCAATATTTCGTCACGATTTTGTGGCTTCTTCAGGAAAAAACTGTAAATTTATTATAATAATTAATATATGTAAATAAATTAAATATTGCAATACTTACAACTATAAGAGTAACAATTTAAATTTTGATAACATATCTACTTAAATGACATTTTTGATTTTAATTTATTTGGGAGTTATGGTAACCGCAATATTTTATGGAGTGCATTATAAGGTGGAAAAGTAGAAAATTGAGAAAGAATCAGTAACATGGTAAACTGATCTATAAAATGTAATCGATGATACGTAGTCAGTTATTGTAATAATGATATTAAGACCTATCATATCATATAATGTTTAGTATATTGCAGTAGATATTACTTAAAGGGTTGGTGTCTGCCTTATAATTGATAGATTCAGGAGTTTTATTAATGTGTACCATTTCAAGGAAAAGCCGATTTTTATAATTATCAACTTGTTCCAAGATTTTTACATTATTAAAGTCAAAGTTATGTTCTGTCTTCAAGTGGTGGTCCACTGAGGCACAAGAGTTTTTCGTATGTTACAGTCACTTTTGTGTTGAGTCACACGTTGTTTAAGCCACTGTTGACTTTGACCAATATAACAACTTTGACATTGACTGCAATTTATTCTGTAAATTATATTACTCATTAGTGAATTTGGAGTTTTATCTTTTATTTTTGAGAATAACCTTGAATTTAGAAGTGAATTGTATTTAATTAATTCAGTGTTCGGAAATGTTTTGAAAAGGGAGACAATTTGGTCTGTTAAATTTTTTATGTAAGCTATTTTTTGTATAAAACTGCTTGTGCATTATTTTTTAAAGCTATATTGTAAAAATGAGTGTTATAAATAAGATTTTTTAATATATGTTTTGGGTAGCCATTGTTCAAAACATTTCAAAAAGTTTCTTTAAATTGACATCTAGGAAACTCCGATTACAGATTGTCGTTGCACGATTTTTCATAGATACAATTGTGTTGAATTTTTGATTTCTAGGATGATTAGAATAATAATTTATAAATCTGCCGGATGCAGTATTTTTTTGGTACCAATCTAATATGATTCTGTTGTCATTAGTTCTTATGACTTTGGTATCTAAAAAAGGCATACTATTCTCATTTTAATACTCGACAGTGAATTATATTTTGATGGAGTGAATTAAAGATCGTTTGTACTGTCTGAATATGGTTGAATGATACACTGCATATTATGTCATAAACCAATTTATAAATAAATGCTAGTGAAAACGGCAATTTTGAGATTCCAAGGTCTAATAAAGGGTCTAGGATAATTGTTGCTAAAATAGGGCTTGTTGGTGTTCCAAATATTTGTTCATAGAATTTATCACATAAACAAAAATATATACTGTCAAGCAAGAATGATATTAATGACAGGAAGTCTTTTCTTGATAAGGATGTGAATTTTTCTATTTTAGACATTTTTCTTGAATGATTTTAACGATTAACTTTATTGAAATGTTAGTAAATAATAACACTACATCTAAAGAGATCAAAACATAGTTATCTGGTAGGTGAATCCCATTTACAGCATAGATAAAAGAAAATGTATCTTTTGTATTGAAACTTGGCTCATTTTCAAATGTCTGTGTAAGTATATTTCTCAAAAATTTGGATAGGTTGTAAGTTGTGGAGTTTATAGTACTAACAATTGGACGTAATGGTATATTCGCTTTATGTATTTTTGATAGGCCATATAATTTGGGTATGTCAGAATTGTAAATTTTTAGTTCTTTACCTTGTTGTTCTGTAAGATTATTTTCGTTCTTTAAAGTTCTCATTAATTTATTATATGTAGTCTGAATGGAGGTAGTCGGATCATTGTTAATTTGGGTGTATGTTGTATTATCTTGTAAAAGAGTATCTACTTTTTGAATAAAGTCTAATTTGTCCATGGCTACGGTACATCCTCCTTTGTCTGCTGGTAGAATGTATAAGTCAGGGTGATCTATGAGAAGTGTTTTTGTTTTATACCATGTTGTTTTTAGATGAGAGAATTTTACGGTGTTAGGATTTCGAATAAAATTCGTTGTTATATCGGTTACCTTTGCTCTTAGTAAATCTTTAGATGTGCTCGGTATATCTTTGATGATGTTCTCGATATCAGCTAAAAATTTTTGTATATTTATATCATTTTTATTACATGAGATACCAAATTTTGGACCGAGTGATAACAAATCTGAGATATCTGGTGGAATGTCAACTGTCGAAATATTTTTAAACCATTTTGAGTTGTTTAGGAAAGTACATTTGTATCTAAATTGTTTATTAACACATTAAATTTGTCAATGTTTCGTTGTTTAGTTTTTTTAAAAGTAGATTCAAAACTGGATTTTAATCGATTAGAGTATTCATTGAAAATTGCAATGGGAATAAGATTTTTTAGTTCAATTTTTATGTTTGTTATAGTACGATTTAAATATGAAATTTTATTGCATGTTACCTTTATCTCCAAAGATAAAGTTTTGCGATTTCATGTTACTATAAAATTTTCAATCTTGTTTTTTAAAAATCAGTTTGTATTGGTATTTAGAAGATTTTCAATGTTCTTTTTGCTGTCTTGGATATGTCTGGGTAATATGTTTCTTTTGTTGCATCGTAATAGAAATATTTTTCTGTTGGTATATTTTGCAAGCTGTTGGTTTGATGTTGACCATTTTTTTTATTAACTTTACACTGTGAATTAAGTAGGTGTTACGAATATTCTGATAAAAGCCCATCGTTTTTTATATTGCAAATTATTTTCGACCGTACTGTGTTAATTAGATAGCTGATTATTTTACGTTAAATAAACAACGTGTCACTCAACACAAAAGTGACTGTAACGTACGAAAAAACTCTTGTGCCTTAGTGAACCACTACTTGAAAACAGGACATAACTTTGACTTTAATAATGTAAAAATCTTGGAACAAGTTGATAATTATAAAAATCGGCTTCTCCTTGAATCTATTAATTATATACAGACACCAACCATTTAAGTAATATGTACTGCAATATACTAAACAATATATGATATGATAGATCTTAATATCAGTATTACAATAACTGACTACGTACCATTAATCACATTTTATAGATCAATTTACCATGTTCCTGATTCTTTGTCAATTTTCTACTTTTTCACCCTATAATATGGACAATAATGTCTTAATAATTGTTTACTTTAACTTATTCACTAAAAATTGTCCAATGGGAATTCATTCTATAAAATATTGCGGTTACTATAACTCACAAATAAATTAAAATCAAAAATGTCATTTAAGTAGATAAAATGTCATATCAAAATTTAAATTTTTACTCTTATAGTTGTAAGTATTGAAAGGTTCAATTTGTTTACATATAATAATTATTATAATAAATTTACAGTTTTCTCCTGATGAAGTCACAAAATCGTGACGAAATATTGAGACAGAACAAATAGAGTTTCATTTCGTATATTGCTGATACTATAAATTAATATTTAACAGTATGGACAAAAATAATTTGAAAATAATTGAATATATACATATATATATATATATATATATATATATATATATATATATATATATATATATATATATATATATATATATTATTGTGATATTTAAAGTCTTGGTACGCCAAGCAATAATTAGCTAATTAATTTTTTGATTAATTAAAATTATTTAAATGATATGAGTATGACTCTTTTACAATTTTTAATTCTTTTATCTCATATTCGTGCTTCAATATCTATGCTATTACATGTGAAAGGTAAGGTCCAAAGAATACCGGAATAATAAAAAACACATATGATCTAACACTATATATTGAAATAAAAAAATAATGAAATAATTCACACTCAAAAGTTTTCAATAAACAAAATCTCATATAATGATTCTCACAAAATTTTTTTCTACGTACGTGAACAATCAAAATTAATGGTACAAACAATATTAATTGAAATCTCAAAATCACAAACTATTCTAACTCTCCTAATCAAAATATTTATATCCTTTCTAAATTAAGTGTAAAAATTGTGTTATCAATAAAAGAAAAAACTGCAGAAAACAAAAATATCTCTCTCTGATGATGATTGGTCCAAATCCTTGTTCCTTGTAGACTATATTATCTCCTCTCAACCGCTCCCTATGTAATCAGCAATCTTACAACAAATTGTTGCAAGTATATCGTCCTTAATGATCTCTTCAAAAGCACAAATCATTCAAATTATGATAGCCTTTCTCCTCTCGATAAACTGAATCTCTCGTTGGCCCGAGTGAAAAATGACTCTTGGAATATCTTCTCTTTACGATAAACTGAATCTCTCGTTGGCCTGAACAGTGACTCTTGGAATATAAGTAGAAAAATATGACTAACAATATTTTGCTGCTTCAGCTTCTGTCAGATACACTAACTCCACAAAAACTCACTAACATTCAACACTACTGCTTGCTACTTCTCGGGAACCGCCAGAGAACAATGACTGTTCGTCTTACAGACTTGGAAAACCAACTGATTATCTTTTCTCTCTCCTAAATCTAGCTAAACTTTCATTCCTACATACCTATCCCACCTTTTTAATCTCCGCCAATCAAAACTCGTCACAATTCCCCAGTCTTTCATTCCGATAACAAACAAATTTTTACCTATAATTATAAAATTTCCTAAAACTTATTTACAAATAATATTTTTCTACAATTCTTAAAAACTAACAAAAACCTCTTTCTAAACTCTCTTCTATTGTATTTAATCGCTGCCCTAATGTATTTGGAAAAACCCGGTTCAATTGTCTTTGGGATTTTACTTAAAATTATGCGGGTCACTCAAATATAGTATAACAAAGGAAATAATTTTATGCTTAGCTTACATTTTGTTTAATACAGGTAATCCAAAAATTTAAATATTTTCCTTCTTCGAAATGTTTGTTGGGTATTATCCTAATTATCTGAATTATTTTAATGTTTTTGAATTTTGAAATATTTTAAACAAACCAATATTTTTCTCGTTTTTACATATCATAACAAATCCCCGCCATTTGATCTGCCAAAAACTCTTTGTTAAATTTTAAAAATGACAAAAGTTTTCTAGGATCAAATTATTTCACTATGTTATTAAAATCTACTTATGATACTGATAAATGTCGGGAATGTTAAAATACCTTGTATATTGCCTGTCTTTATACGGGATTGGATATATTTCCGTTTTAAATTTTCCCAAGTATTTTCCCTTAAAAGAAAGTTCATAATTTTTAGCCACTCGTTTACTTCATTAACAAGATCTCCATGGTTTCCTAAAATCTTCTCTATTTTCTTTCCCATGTTTTCTCCACAATTTATTTTTCTTTCATCCTCCTTTTGTTCACATGTGTTCACTGTCCATAATATTTCTTCACAAAATTCTGGATTCTCGTCCATCAGTGCCATTTTTTCTTCTGTTTTCTTTTTATCCTCTAATTCCCTTTGGTATTCCGAGCACCAAGTTTCTATTCCTTTCATTTCTCTGATGATACCTTCTTTTTCTTTCTGCTTCCATTCTGTTTTATCGTCGGTTGCCAAAAATTCTTCTGTACCTTCTATTTCCTGTTTTTCTCTTGTCTCCATCTTATTTTCCTGCTTTCTTTTCGAACTCTTCTTCTTTTTATTCCTTCTCTTTTTCTCTTCTGTTAGATTTTGTTCTTGTACTTTCGGTTTATTCTCTACAGTCATATCGATTTCTTTGCGTTTTCCTGTGCATTGATCCTTCCAGAATTTGTTTTCCTATCTGTTTGCTTTTCTTCTCCTGTGTTGTCTGGTTCTGCTCTGATTTCCAGTTTATTTTCCGAAAAATTTATGGTGATATCTTTTTTTTTTCAATTCATCAATTCCCGCTATCATATCATGATTTAAATCTTCAATCACCACACATTTCATAGTATGGAATTTGTCTCCCACTCTTATCTGTACTCCCAAACCTTCGTTTACTGTCGTCAAATTTTTATTGTTTGCACCCACTAAATCAACCCTAGGAATCTTATACACAAATCTGTCCAAATTTAATTCTTTTACTAGTTTTTTATTGATTAGCGATATCTCCGAGCCAGAATCAATCACAATTTTAATCGCTTTATGTTTTATAAATGCATCTAAAACTATTAGATTAGAATTAGCAATTTGTCTTTCGTTTCCTATTGCTACATGATTCATCTCCCTTCTATTTTGTTGTTGGAAGCTCTGATTATTTCTATCGTCCCTTTGTTCGTTAGTATTCCTATTCGGAGGATTTTGTGCATCTCTATTCCTGTTGTGATTTTCATATGTTCTATGTTGTGTGTCATTCCTGTTATCGTAATTTTGTTGTCTATTGTAATTATTGTAATTTCTCGGCCTATATTCGTTTGTTGATCTGTGATGTCGGTTTCTGTGGTCATAATTTGATGAATACCTTCTTTCCGGTTTATTATATTGGACATGTTGTCTTCTAT